>CM042180.1:44378149-44380649 GCA_023376005.1 Doryteuthis pealeii | reverse complement strand
TTTAGTTTCTGACTTCCTCTATCCTTTTCTTTTTTCATCTCATCGTTTTTTTTCTGTCCTTTTCTCTACTTTTTTCTTTTTTCTTTTCTTTTTCTTCTTCTTTTCTTTCTTTCAATTTTCTCTTTTTCAATTTATCTTTCCTCTTTTTCTCTTTTCATTCCCTTTCTCTTTCTTTGACAGTGATCTTAATTTTTATTTTATTTATTTCAAATAAACTTCTTTACATTCGAATAATTTAGATTATTTTCAGTAAAATTCTTCCTTCATTCTTTCCTTCATTTCTTCTTTCCTTTCTTCCTTCCTGTTTCCACCTTTCTATTCTTTTTCTCCTTCTTTAATCTTTCTTTGTTTCCTTCTATTTATTTTGTTCTTCATTTCTCTCTTCCTTCTTTCCTTATTCTTTTTCCTTCTCTTTCTTTCTCCTTCAAACTCTATCATTTTCTTTTCTTTTTTCTTTCCTTCTTTTTTCCTTTTTCTTTCTTTTAATTATTTTTCAGTTTTTTTATGTCTTTTTCTCTTTTCAATTCCTTTTTCGTTCTTTTTTTTTTTTTCTTTCTTCTTCTTCTTCTTCTTTCTTCTTCTTCTTCTTCTTCTTCTTCTTTCTTCTTCTTCTTCTTCTTCTTCCCTCTTTCTTTCTCCTTTTTATCACTTTTTCTTTCTTTTTTTCTTTTCTTTTTCTTTCATTTTCCTTTCCTTTTTCTTTCTTGCATCATTCTTTCTTTCTATTTCTTTTTTCTTTTTCTTTCTCTTTTCATTCCCTTTTTCTTTCCTTTTCTTTCTCCTTCTCTAATTTTTCCTTTCTTTTCTTTCTTTTTCTTTCTCCTTTCCCTTTTCTTTATTTTTCTTTCTTTCTCTTTCTTTCTTTCTTTCTTTCCTTCTCTTTTTGTCACTTTTCTTTCTTTTTTTCTCTTTCTTTGATAGTTATTTTCTTATCTCCTTTCTTTCTTTTTCTCTTCCTCTTTTACTTTCTTCTTCCTTGTATCTATCCCTTCCTTCATGCCTCCATCTTTCTATAATTCTTCTCCTTCAAACTCTTTCTTTTCCTTTCCTCATCCTTTCCCCCCCTTCTCTTTCTCAACTCTCCACACCCTCCCCCTTTTCATAAACTCTACAAAACAGAATCTCTCACAAACACCCCATCCTCATCTTTCCCACCCGTATTTTTGCAAAAAGTTCCTTCTTCTTCCAAATTTTTTTTTTATCGTCAAACACCCGTCCGCTTCAAATGTCATCCGGGAATTTCTCGGTGAATTCAAGCAAACTCTGTATTTCAACCCCAGACCCCCCACTCCCGTTTTCTCCAGACCCCACCCCTAGTTTTTCCAGACCCCCAAAATCGTTTTTCCTTTGTAATTACTCCTATCTGTTGTTTCCATCTGAGAGCATACTAAGCACATCCAAGTTACTCGACTGAAAGGTTAAATAACAAAAATAAGGAAGAAAAGAAAAAATATAAAAAAAAATAACCATTGTCTCTACAGCCAGAGTCTAACTAACAAACAACACAGACCAAAAAACAAAAAAAAAAAAAAAAAAAAAAAAACGAACTCTTCGTCGACAGGAGATAAGAAAATGGCTGCTGTTAGAGCTCTTCAATGTTGGAGTGACAGAAATAGAAACGCTATCGTACGCTTTCTATCCTTCCTGTCTACAGTCCGAATATTCTGCTTTTTTTCCTTAAGACATTTTTGGCGGTAAAACCAGTATGCCGTATTGTTTAAATCATGCTATAGTTATTCAGAGAGAGAGAGAGAGAGAGAGAGAGAGAGAGAGAGAGAGAGAGAGAGAGTCAATTTGAATGTCGTCAGTCCAACTTGTTTATTAACATTACAAAGGTCTTCATTTGCAACTTATCGTGGTAAATAAAATAAAAAATCTGTTCAAAATCTGTTAACTCTAATAAAATATGCTTACAAGAAAATGTGGTGCTCAAATGTACGAACACAACAAATATATATGTCTTCTTGGTAAAGTACATTACTAATCACCATATATATGTTCTCCATCGCGTTAGAACACTTTCTTCAAGCAATTTCAAAAAAGTTCTTTTTTCGAACATCTCCCTATTTCAACCAATTTCATTTAAAACAATAAGGATTTACTCTGACGAAAGTCGTTATTTCTTTGTATAATAAACATTTCTGTAGTTTTTTTTCTATTGTTGTTATTTAATTTCATTTTGTATTTAAAATAATAATAGGTAAAATACATGTATGCATAGATAAACTCATTGACCGAAACACGTGTCAGTAAAAATAAAATAAATTCCTATTTTATCCATTCAACATTTTCTTTACTTATTTTTTCATTTCACACACACACACACACACACACACACACACACACACACATATATATATATATTTATTTTTGAGGATATGTGCTTAATTGAAGTCATACCTAATTTTGAAAATTAATGAGTTTAATAATTAATGAATTTAGGCGCGGGCATATATGTTCAAATTTAAGACTAAACAAATCGATTAAATGTCAATCCCTG
>CM042180.1:44375044-44378049 GCA_023376005.1 Doryteuthis pealeii | reverse complement strand
AGAGAGAGATACCCAATATTTGTTTTGTAAACTCATTTGACTTTCCTCTCCGACCCAAACAACTACGGGAGTGAATGAGCTCTGATGATGATTTTTGTAAAATCGAAATATTGATCAGTATCAGCTATGATTATATTATAAATTGTTTTTCTTCTTTAACAGCATTGTGTGATGTTTTCATTCCACCTTTTCTTACTCATATATATTATATATATATATATATATATATTATATATATATATAGATATATATGGAATACGATGAGGAAATTTATCCGACAATATGTGAAGAAATATTTTCAAAAAAATATAACAAACACAGGATGTTACGATCAGAGGAAACAATTTTATATGTCTATACTTAAGTATTTCGGTATTAAAACATCATCAGCACACTGTTACAAACATTTTTGTGAGGGAGAAAAATGAATTTTCCATTTTTTTCACATGCAATGATCACGTCATCAGCTTTCGTAAACAAACGCACATATAAACATTAACGGTTAATAACATTATATTCACACATTCACTATACACTTAACATTTTTCATTTTTCTCCCTCGCAAAAATATCTGTAACAGTGTCCTGATGATGGTTTAATACCGAAATAATTAAGTATTGACGCATAAAATTGTTCCTCTGATCGTAACATCCTGTGTTTGTTATATTTTTTGAAATATTTTCTTCATATATATATATATACAGGGTATTCGGGAGAATTATGACAGTTTCATAAGGAAAAAGAAAAAGTGCTTGGTAACTACAAAATTTAATTGATTGTTAAGAAATTCAACAGGCACGGAAGTTACACTACTGTCAACAAGTTTCTCGCAAAATAACCGCCATGAGCTTCTGTTATGTTGCTTTCTTCTAGCCACAGCCTCAGAGTCTCCATTGCAATTTTCCAGTTCATGCCTGATTGTTTTTACAGTGATCAGGGAGTACTGGGCCGAAACCATAATCTCCTTATTTTAATGGCCGGCGCAGATCATCATAATACAAATTATTCTCTTCCATGATTCAGGTGGGTTCCAGTCATCCATTCTATCTGTCATCACGTATATAAATGAAGAAGGGTCCAAGCTTTTAGATTATGCGTAGTGTGCGTCAATACCTCCAACCTACGGAGAAAAATAACCAAATATAAATATGTCAAATTTATCCCCAACACCATATATAATATATATATATATATAATATGAGGAAAAATGAGTAGAGAAAAGAAATGTAGATGGATAAATGAATTTAATCGATATCACATTAATCGATATCACTTACACATGTGTTTTGGTCAGTTTATGTGTGTGAAATATTTCGCACACATACAAGAATCGACCTTCATCAGAGTGAACATTTATTTTTATGAAAAAATTCGTTGGGAAAAAAACAACAGAGATTTTTGGAAATATTCGAAAATCAAATTTAAAAAAAATTTGGAACGCTGAAATAGAACGTTGAGATAGACCGTTATGATTTGGATATTTTGTTTTTTCTTTATATATATATATATATATATATATATATATATATATATATTGTGTGTGTGTGTGTGTGTGTGTGTGTGTGTGTATTTGGGCAGCATTTTTTCATTTATGTATGTTGAATTAAACACAAGACACATCTCCTGTTTAACAATTTTATTTTTGATCTTTTCGAGTTTTCTGGCAACTTTTTAATATCTAGGTGGAATTCATGGATTAGTCCACCAAAGTTCATGTCCCGAGTACTTTCGGCACTTGGAAGCGCCATCATCAGGGGTCTAACTGTCCATTTAACAGATAATAGCTCCATTTCAGAGCACCTAAAATTACATTCATGCCAGTATTCTAATTACCGAAATATCGTAACGGAAAAAACACACATTCTGCACAAAGAAAAAAATAAACAAAAACTCCAAATACTAGAAGCTCTATACGTAAAACAATATAAACCATCTTTAAACAAAATTAATTTCCAATGCAGTACACACATTTTAAAATGCCTATAACACTTTTCCTATCAATTCTCTTCCTTCCAGCTTCCGCATCCATTAATATAATTTGAAGAACTGGAACAAATCACCCCTGATGATGGCACTTCGAAGTGCCGAAAGTACTCGGGACATGAACTTTGGTGGACAACAGCTAAGGTAGACATGCTTTCTGCCTGACGTCCAAGCTGGAACTGAGGGTGTAGGGTCCCTTTTGTTTGGTTAGTGTGTGGTTGAGGAGTTGAAGATCCGAGTTATGGGTCCCTACAATTTATATGTATAACGACTACGGAAAATGTAGTTTCCATAGGTAACAAAAGAAGAAGACAAAATTGATAAAGGAAACAAACTTTATATACATAAATACAATTAATATAGTTTCATTGTTCTTTCAGTGGTGTTGCAGTCTGATTGTGTCTGTGTATAGTTGTGTGTGACAACTGTGACATGGTATTTATATTAGTGTGATTGTTTTGTGTCAACATATTAGTAGTTTGTCTGTGATTGGAACTTGTGATTGAAAGTTGTTGTTGTTGAGCGAGAGAGAGAGAGAGAAGAGAGAGAGAGAGAGAGAGAGAGAGAGAGAGAGAGAGAGAGAGAGAGAGAGAGAGAGAGAAATAGGAGACGAAAAGATAGACGGACCTGTTGAGTCGTATTGATGTTTTCGGACGTTCCCACTGTCGAGTTAGGAGCATCCTCTCCAACTCTGTTGAGTCAGGAAGAGCGAAAGCTCCTCACTGTCTCTGTGTCACCATCCTCGTCTTTCAACTAAAAGGGTCTTTTTTATAATTTTCCTATTGTCTTTGTCTACGTGATGATTAAGCTAAAATATTCCTCAAATATCAGGTGATTTGCAATGATGCAATATCGAATGATTTTGGTACATGTGGAATTCTGGTGACATAAATTATCGGAGGAATTTAAACTATTGTTTCTATTGTTTCTAAAATATTTCTAAACTAATATCCATTTGATTCTCTTTTGTTTACCTAATTCTAAACTTATGACATACCATTGTAAATCTAGTTATTTAAGAA
>CM042180.1:44365044-44370044 GCA_023376005.1 Doryteuthis pealeii | reverse complement strand
GGTCATCGTTATAAAAAGAACTTTGTGGCTTTTACGGGTTATCAGGGTTGGGGATGAGAAAAAATTGACGGCTATACACACAAATGCATCATGGCCTCCTGCCCTAAAATCAGCTAGGCGGTACCTGCTGAAAAAAAACAACCCACGCTACGACTGAAGTCCATAGCTGTTTGGATGAGTTTTTATTCTTATATTTTTTAGCGGTTTTTAAGGTTTAGGGTTAGGGTTAGGGTTTTTGATTTTCGGAACTCGGTCGTATTTATTTAAAAATTTGTGACAGTTGTTTTGAATTAAAATAAAATGAAAATACCGAAAAAAGATATTTTAAAGTGTGTGTGTGTGTGTGTTTTAAAAACATTTACATTTACTTGTCGATGAAAAAAACCTGCCTTCAATCCACTAAAAAGTAATTTGTCGGTAAAAACGCCTTCAAACTGCTAAAAAGATATTTTAAAAAGGGGGAAGGTTAAGATATTTACAATTACTCGCCGAGAAAAAAAAACAAGATCTTATAAGGTGGTGTTTTAAAAAAAATCTATTTTCGTTCTCTAGAGAGGAAAATCTTAGTTCTCAGTTTTTTTTTACGGCAGACGACTCAGGTTTTTAAATATACACAAGACCCCCAAAAGTAAGAAAACATTAAAATTCGGTTTGTTTGTTTTGTTTTACGGCATATCAATCTGAGTGGGTCATTTAATGCCGACAAAGTTTTGAAATAAATTCATTCTAAATGGATAACAAATTTTTTATTATAAACTCCTATTTTTCTATTTAACCCATAGATGGAACCTAACAGGTACTACCACTCCGGGTCACAGTGGACCAGGAGCAATGGTGATTAAGAGGTGCTTCACATTCCCCAAACCTCCAGAACTGGAACCTCACCATCATATAGAGTTTAACGTCATTCCCAGGACATGTAGATCCTCAGTCACCGCCTTCTAGCACCCATATGATAAGAAAGATTGGGGGTTGCCTTAAGGGCAATAGGGTTGGGGCAATCATATAGGTGCTAGGGCTTGACGTGACCAACCGATTGATCGGAGGGGCCTCTCCGACCACCTATCTAGCCCAAGAAAGGGCCAAAGTGGAGTATTGCAAGTCATGAACTGGGCTCTATCCTTAAGCATCACGGGTCGCCATCCATGGCCAACAGGTGGCCCAATTGGGGAGTCTTACCCCTCTGCAGAGGTGCAGTCAGTGCATTCTAACGCTTCAGCCGACAGGGCGGTTAAAATTCAGAGAAGGAAGGTAAACAAATTCCTATTGCAAATTGCCCCAATCCTATTGGCCTTATGGCAAACAACCAACTCTTTTATCCTATGTGTTAGAAGGTGGTGGCTGTTTGTCTGAGTGTCATGTCTATCTGATTTTGAAATTTCAAATCTGGAGCTCTGGGGAATGTGACGTACCCCCTCATCAGCATTATTCCCAGGTCCGCTCTAAACCGATGTGGTAGAACCTGTTAGGGTACTTACTCTGAGTTTAATAGAAAAATGAGATTGCAAAAATGTATTAAAAAAATGAGTTTAAAAAGCATTGAGTGCTCATAAAGAATGAATAAAACAAAAACATCTTCGGCATAAAGTAACCCAACAAGGGTTGACATGCCATAAAATCCAACAAACCAACCAACCATCAAGAATGAATAAAACAAAATGTCTTCGGCATAAAATAACCCAACAAGGGTTGACATGCCGTAAAACATAACCAACCAATTGCAAAATAACTGCTGGTTCAAGAAAACTCACTGTTTCTGCATTTTCCCCGGACCAACAGTCTCAAAATTGGGTTATTTCCTATAACTCCAATATAAACAAAGGGGAACAACCCTTGACTGATAAATTATTTATCTATTTTCCCATTAAACTAACCCTAAAAACCTAACCCCAAACCCTAACCCTAAACCCTAACCCCGTCTTCTTTTTTTCTAGTAGATCAATAAATAAATTAATATCAGTCAAGAATGGTTCCCCTTTGTTTATGTTGAAGTTATAGGAAATAACCCAAAATTGTCTCTTTCTTCGAAACCCTCTCCATCTCCTTTTAATCTCTGAGACTAGTTGTCTGCGAAAATCACTCGACTACCTTCAATCAAATGTTCCCTCCACGGCCATTCATTGGTTAACTTTACGCTTCAAGGGAGAAAATTCTAGTTATCTAAAAAAAATGATTAAATTTAAAATAAACATCTTAAATTACCTTCTTTTCTTTAGTTTTTAGAATTTGGACTATTCATAAACTTATTAATAGTATTAATTCTTTTAAGAAGTTATGACACGCAGAAAATAGTTTTAATATATTTTCTGGGTTGGGACAATCATACAAGTGCTAGGGCTTAATGGAGGAGGTCTCTCCGACCGCCCGTCTAGTCCTAGACCCTGCCTTAGTGGGAATCATCGGCTCAGGTTACCGGGTGCTAAAAGTCAGGGCAATACGAGACACGTCTATATATACTCAGTCGATGCCTCTAGTGTTATGAACCAATGTCAAGCGTCACCAGAGGCTACAAGCCGACAGATTGGCTCCTGACCCTGACTTAGTGGGAATCAGCGGCCCGGGTTACCGGCTGCTAAGGGTCGGGGCAATGTGAGACATACCTAAATCTACGCAGTCGATTTCTCTAGTGTTATGAACCAATGTGGTTTAGGATTTTGGTCATTTTTGGTACATATTCAAAGCTGGTGTTTCTTATTTCTTTCTTAAACCCTAATGTACGTGGCTTTCTTTCTTGTGGGTTGTCGAGGAATTAAAAAAGAGATAAGAAGAGTGTTGCATGTCATGGACTGCTGGGGCACCCAGATTCCGTCCTTAAGCATCATGGGTCACCACCCACGGACAACAGGTGGCCCCAATGGGTGGTATTCATCTGCAGAGGTGCAGTCGGTGTTATTATACAGCGCTAAAGTTTACCAAAACTTTTGTTCCACAATGAACAGCTCGGATAGGCATTTACCCAACCCCTCCACCATGGATTAGATGTGACACTCTAACCATTACACTTGCGGCTCCACACACACACACACACACACACACACACACACACATATATATGATGGACTCTCCCGTCGATCGACGTATGAGTGTTCATACAATGAACATCCACATAGTGATTTATAGTGGTGAAGGCTTGTGTTGGACCATTCCACACTTTTTGGCACAGTCGATAGGAAAGAATTGGTGCATCAAGGGTTGCCACAAACCCAATCAACGACCGACCTCAGGAATTTTGAATTCAGAGTTATCCCTCTCCTAGACTGGTTACCTACCCATATATATATATATATATATATATATATATATATATATATATATATATATATATACATACATATATATATATATATATATATATATATATATATAATCACCATCATCGTGTCGCGCAAGTAGTACGGATATCCATGACACTCTAACGCCAACCCTCCCTATCATTCATTGCCCCCGGGAGCTCCTCTGCGCAGCATCCAGCATCCATACATAGTTGGTCAATATAGGTCCTGGCTGGGCGGCCCACACTAGCACGCCCATGTGTTGGTTTCCACAGGAGAATGACGCTTATGAGCTCGTCCTTGCTTCTCCAGCAGTGTCCCGCATGCCAAGTTCGTCTTACTCGTATGGTTTAGGAGATGGGGGCAAGTGGCCATATACCTGTCTCCTTGAGGAGTAATGTTTCCACGACTTGTTTAAGAGCAACCCCTCCACAAGAGCAGGTTGCGACACAAAATCAATTTTTTAAGCGGGGTTTAAAAGGTATGAATTCAGAGTTTTCCTACTCCTTGACAGGTTACCTGGCCAATGTTAAAGAGCTCAGTCTGCCCTACTATTCACCCATTCCATTCTCAAGGGTATTAGTGTNTATGTGAAATGCAAAAGCCTCGTTCAGTATATATATATATATTATATATATAATATATTATATTATATATATATATTAAAGTGGATGATATGAAGTGTTACTTTGATAGGATTCAACCAGAATTGAGAACTCAAACGTACATATACATATTTGTGAATATATATTTAACATATACCAACGGTGATATAATTTAAAAAAAAACCAGAACTGATGAGTCGAAATAAATTTATTTTCTGAAGGTATATTTATTCACACACACACACACACACACACACACACACACACATATATATATATATATATATATATATATATATATATATATATATATAGAGATTGAATTATGTACACGTGATTAAAATCCTGACCGAAACACGTGTAAGTAAAATTGATTAAAATATCCTATTTTATCCATTCTATACTTTCTTTCCTTTATTTCTCTTTTCAACACACACACACACACACACACACACATATATATATATATATATATATATATATATTGAATGCTATATGTTGCCAACGTGTTGCACAGATAAACAGATTCCCTTAGATATATAACTTGACGCCTTTAATCACCGATATATATATATATATATACATATATAATATATATATGTGTGTAATTTTCCATCACCAAGTTGGAGTAGACAATATCCAATTCTAATTCAAGATACTTGCCACCTTAAGCAGCGATGGAGTGCTAATATTCGTTTTTATCAGAAAATACGAACTAAACTCTGTCTAATTATGACTTCGGGTAGAAGATAACAGCTCACACAACCGTTGCTGATATAATGATCATATCTTTAAGCCTCTCCCATACACACTCTCACATATATATATATGTATATCTATATATAGATATACATATATATATATTATATAGATATATAGATATATAGCTATAATTATTGATTTTAAAGAACGTTGATAAAACGTATATATGGGTGTTACTACTACTACTACTACTACTAATAATAATAATACCGCCTGCACCTCTGCAGAGGGTAAGACTCCCCAATGGGCCACCTGTTGGCCGTGGGTGGCGACCCGTGATACTTGAGGATAGAGCCCAGGTGGATGAGCAGTTCATGACATGCAATACTCCACTTTGGCCCTATCTTGGGCTAGACGGCGG
>CM042180.1:44347544-44362544 GCA_023376005.1 Doryteuthis pealeii | reverse complement strand
AGAAACAATGAAAATGTTAGCGACAAACTTGAACTATGACTAAATTTTAACGTAAAATAAATTCGTTTTTTTTATAATCTTTCTAAATATTATTTATATTTATCGTATGTTTTTGAAACTAACTTTTATTTTACAATGTACACTCACTTAAATTAAATTGTTGTCATGCACAAAAAATTGTAGAAAAATGAAAATTGTTTCAAAACACAAGTTTACGGTTACATTTTAAAAAAATAAGATTTTAAATGTCAATAAAAATCAGTCACCAGTATAGGGTTGTATAAATGTAAATTTAAAATAAATGATAAAACGAGTTGTTTAGTAATTAATACTAATGGTTTTAAAAAAAAGTCTTAATAGTTTAGAGAACTAATGAAAACGTTTTAAAATGTAAGCAAAAATAGATATTGCATTCTCTTTATCGTTAAGAACTAGATTTGAATTGTCATGTAGAAAAAATTCAAAGAAATAAATTACAATGTACTTCTAACTTATCAAGCAATTAAAAACTGAATTTAAAATTGTCCCCAAATACTATTATTATTTTCAAACTGGAGTTTCAGTGAAACTTTTCATGAAAAGAAGAGAAAAATAATCTTGCTCAAATTTGTACGAGTCTTTATCAATTGAATTATTTTTTATAGCGAATTATAAAAAAATTATTTTGCTTCGGACAGCAAAAGTATGTTTTAAGGAAAAATCAAAATCTTATTCATATCGCAATCTTTTTATTTCCTGTCTTTAAAATATTAATTTAGTTAGAAATGAAATGAAATAATCTATCTTCCAAATATTTATTTGGTAAGAAAGAGCGAAGTAAAGTAAAAAAAAGAAAAAAGTAAGCGCTTATTGTTTATTTAATAAATATAATCTAACTCAACTTTGTATATATACGAAAAAATTAAAAACCAAGGAATTTTAGAAAGAAAAGCCTTTTACAAAAATAGGTAGTTAAATTATAACTACTTATTTCGTAACTAAGTAAACATAGTTGTATATTCGTATTGTAATAAAAACAAAAAGATATATAATAAAAATACGATGTCGTTAACATTTCATATATAAACAAAACAGTGTATGATATGTTCTTACCTTAAACATAAAATAAAAATGATTCTAATGTACGTAACTTGAATGAGAAAAATTTGTTCTTTAATTTATCATAATTCTAATGATAAATAAATAGGCAGATTTTTTTTTTTGACTATTTTTTATTTTTTATTTTTAGTCCGGTCATGGACCGGGTACTTTAGCTAGTATATATATATTCTTGTCGGACGAGTATTTGTTCGATCCTTTCTAATTTTCTGGCCATCTTGTTAATGTTTTTAATCCTACTACCTCCCACTACCAATTCCTACTACCTCCCACTACCAATTCTTACTACCTCCCACTACCAATTCCTACGTTACTGCTCGTTGTTTTAAAAACGAGATACCTGAAACATCCCATCAGTTTCATACCTGAAGATGGCAGATGTATATGCCGAAAGCGCTCGTAAAGAAACCTTTGGTGGATTGCTACACCAGTTCCACCCCGACACCAAAAAGATGGCCAGAAAATTAGAAAGGATCGAACAAAAACTCGTCCGACAAGAATCGTCAGTAGAGTTTAACGAAACATTTAAAAGAAAAAATGCTGCCAGAATACACACACACACACGCACACACACACACACACACACACACACACACATATATATATATATATAGTAAAGTCGTCGGGGCTGCCTAATGTCGGTATCAGCCAGACAGCGAGGGAGTCTATCCCCTTTTCACTAGCGCTAGACCAAGGAGATTGTTTTTAGCATCTGAGGTGGAGCGCCACACCTACAATCAGCTCCTTACTTTACCACACAGATCCCTGTGCTACTTATACGCTGAGTTGGCGAGGGCCGGTATCGAACTAGGAACCTTGTGGTTTTTAACCGAACGCTCTACCGACTGAGCTAAACCGGATATATATATATATATATATGCGTGCATGTGTGTTGTGTTTGTTTGCATGTGTGTATGTGTATGTGTATGTATGTGCCTAGGACGTGTACACACCTTCAATATTTGGAAAGAGCGAGTTATTGCTTTATTAAGACGTGCAATTATTTCAAATACCAAATTAAATTTAATAAAATAAATACAGTAATTACTGACTCGTTGTCTGTAGATAAATGATATACTTATATTTTGTTTCGTGAAATCACTTATGAAGCTCGCCTGAGTTTGGTATAAGGCCATGGGCGTTGAACTTCTGGGTCTGCTTTATAACACTAGTGTTGCACAGGGCCAGTCGGGTCGTAGTAGTAGCCGTTAGTAGAAACAGCATACGCAAACCGTATAGTCACAAGGGGGCTGTTCATTTCTTTCTATGCTCGTGGGTTCTTTTTCAGAGAGAGAGAGAGAGAGAGAGAGAGAGAGAGAGAGAGAGAGAGAGAGAGAGAGAGAGAGAGAGAGAGAGAGAGAGGGGGGGTAAGGTCAAATTATTTTATCGCAAATCATGTTCGGTACTACTATGCGAAACACATTACGGGAAGCCCCGTCTGTCTCTTACGAAGGCCTAGCCGAAAATGACCAATTTTTCTCTTCTTCCGCTTCTCATCTCGGGTTGGGAGGGTCACTTACTTCCACTTCCGGTCAAAACTAGGAACTTCCGTTTTTATTTTAAAATCTAGTTCCTGGGTCATTCGTCAGTCAATTGCTGGCACCCCGTTGAGTGTTTACCCATCCAAACTTTAACATTTGGTCGTATTTCTTTTTCTTCTCTTTCTCCAGAAATCCGATTACCGTTTTCTTTTCAATCCCCAAATTCATATTTTTTCACCTTGGAAATAATTTCCACACTCGATTCTTTTGAAACTAATTCTTTTTTTTCAACATTCAAGCTTATAACACGTTTTATTACAAGAATTCAAAATATTTTTTGTCTGTTTTTTCTTTTTTTTAATTTATTTATTTATAATTTATCAGTCTATTTATCAATGAGTAACTGTTATTTACAACCAAGTATTACTGCTGGTTGTTTGTGAATAAAATTCCGGGGTCATTGGTCGGTCAAAAGCTGGAACCCCTTCCAAACTTTAACATTTGGTCGTATTTCTTTTTCTTCTCTTTTTCCAGAAATCCGATTACCGTTTTATTTTTCAATCCCCAAATTCCCCGTAGCCCATAATGATTACGCTACACTAGTGTAAAGCTAAGAGACGAGTGCAAAAGCGTTTCTAAAAATCTATCATGGAGGGACTACTACTACTACTACTACTACTACAACACATTAAAATAGTAGTCATTAGTAGTAGTAGTAGTCGTTGTTAGCGCGAAGGAACAACATACGAAGTTGTATAGTCACAAAGGGGTTGTTTATTTATTTCTAGGCTCGTGGGTTCTTTTTCAGAGAGAAGGGGAGTTAGAAAGTAAGGTCAAGCTATTCTATCGTATATTTTTTTGGATAATTTATTTCATTCGGGAACGACAAAATGTCGTCTAGAATTACATTTTTAAATATATCTCTCATATTAGTTGTGTTACATAAATATTGTTTAATAACCGCAAAATGACCACAGTCTATTGGAATGTGTTTAACTCTATTAGGGAGTTTGGTATGTTATAAATTCTGGCTGGTTTTTCTTGTTTAAGCAATGAACCCTTCCTTTTCTTGTTTAAGTAAAAAGGATTTGGTTTGTTTGGTTTGTTTTGTTTTACGGCACATCAACCTCAGTGGGTCATTTAATGCCGATAAAGTTTTGAAATAAATCAATTCTTAATGGATAATACAATTTTTTATAAATACATTTTTCTATTTAACCCATAGATGTGACCCTAACAGGTACTACCACTCCGGGTCAGAGTAGACCAGGGAGCAATGGTGATGAAGGGGTGCTCCACATTCCCCAAACCTCCAAAACTGGAACCTCACCATCAGATAGAGTTTAACGTCATTCCCAGGACATGTAGACCCGCAGCCACCGCCTTCTAGCACCCATATGATAAAAAGAGGTTGGGGCTTGCCATAAGGGCAATAGGGTTGGGTAAATCATATAGGTGCTAGGGCTTGACGTGACCAGCCGATTGATCGGAGGGGGTCTCTCCGACCGCCCGTCTAGCCCAAGAACGGGCCAAAATGGAGTATTGCATGTCATGAACTGCTCATCCACCTGGTCTCTATCCTTAAGCATCACGGGTCACCACCCACGGCCAACAGGTGGCCCCATTGGTGGAGTCTTACCCCTCTGCAGAGGTACAGTCGGTGCATTCTAACGCCCCAGCCGACAGGGCGGAAGTAAAAAGGAGTACGTGGGGGAAAGAACTAAGCGGTTTCAAATAAGGCTTAGAATTTTATCTTTATTTTTAGTCCGTTTGGGCTACCATACTAAACATAACAATGGACCCTTCCTTTGTCTCCCTAACGATAGATGACAGCTCAAAGATAAAGGCTGATCTTTTGGGGGAAGAGACCAATAAATTAAGTGGAAAGATATAAAGATATAACATATTTGTCCAATTCTCTGTTCCACGGTCGATGGCCATTGAGTCCTGTCTGAGAGCAAACGCCAATCAGACCAAATCAGCGATTTAACATTATTTACTACTGAGAGGTCATTCGACTGTTGTGTTACAGTTTATCAGATAGAATATCAAAGGTCCCTTTTATGGTATTATAGTGCTAGACTGGTAGACTATGGCAAGCGAGTTCGATTCACACTGGGTGTCTCATATTTCTGCACTTGTGCCAAAATAAGCTAAACTCAATAAATGACTGCTAGTGAGTTTGATTCTCCCTGGGTGACCCATTTTTCTGTTCTTATTCAAAACTAAGCTATATTTAATAAATGACTACTAGTGAGTTTGATTCTCACTGGGTGACCAATTTTTCTCTTCTTATTCAAAACTAAGTTATGTTTATTAAATGATTATTAGTGAGTTTGATTCTTACTGGGTGTCCCATTTTTCTGTCCTTATTTCAAACTAAAGTATACTTAATAAATGACTACTAGTGAGTTCGATTCTTACTGGGTGGCCCATTTTTCTGTTCTTATTCAAAAATAAGCTATATTTATTAAATGATTATTAGGGAGTTCGATTCTCACTGGGTGGTCCATTTTTCTGTCCTTATTCAAAACTAAGCTATATCTAATAACTGATTACTAGTGAGATTGATTCTCACTTGGTGGCCCATACTTCTGAGATTTTACCAAACTAAGCTATACTTAGTAAATCACTACTAGTGATCTAGATTCTCACTGTGTGCCCCATTTTTCTGTCCTTATTTCAAACTAAGGTGTACTTAATAAATGATTACTAGTGAGTTCGATTCTAACTGGGTGTCCCATTTTTCTGTCCTTATTTCAAACTAAGTTATACTTAGTAAATGATTTCTAGTGAGTTAAATTCTCCTTGACTGGTTACCTATCCAAGGTTAAAGAGCCCAGTCTGTCCTACCATTTACCCATGGCTGGAGGGAGAGTAGTTGGATGCATACTTTAGCTCTATGTGAAATGCAAACTGCCTTGTCCAGGATTTGAACTCGGATCGACAAGTCCATTTCCTACGACTCTAACAATTACACCACACACCTCTAACCAAAAAGGGGGGCGGACCTGAACTTTCAGAACCCCCCACCCATCTAAAATTTTTGTTTTTAATTTTTTTTTCTTGTTTCAATGGATTATTATCGATTGCACACCAATCTATCAGACTGTGAAAAAAAAAACAAAAAAAGTTATTTATATTTCGAGTTTTCAGGGGTGCTCAGTTCCCCCTATAAGTTTATAGTAAACCTATCCCCCATATTGGAACCGCTCGAAAGGAAACTGGCGCAAAGGTGTCAAAGTTAGGGTGGCCCAGAAAAAAAAAAAAAAAACAGAACCCAAATTATATATTATCGAGCGGTTCCGATATGGGGGTTCGATTTACTATAAACATACGGGGAAATGAGCACCCCTGAAAGCTCAAAAAATAAAGAACTTTTTAGAATTTTTTTTTTTTTACAATCTGATAGATTGGTGTGTAAACGATAATAATCCATTGAAGAAAAAGAAAAGAAATTACAAAGAAAAAATTTTTTTTCAGCGGTTCAGATATGGGGAATCGGTTTACGATAAACTTATATGGGGAACTGAGCACCCCTGAAAACTAGAAACATAAATAACTTAAAATTTTTTTTTTTTTTTTTACAATCGGATAGATTAGTGTGCAATCGATAATAATCCGTTGAAAAAAAAAAAAAGATTAAAAACAAAAATTTTAGATGGGGGGGGGGGGCTGAAAGTTCAGGTCCGCCCCCAAAAGATATATAATTGGGACCATAGTGTAGTAGCAGTTTTCTCGTGGAGACTTTTATCTAACTTCATATAAGGGTATTTTATTATTTTTCAATGTTTTTTTTTCTCACTTTAATTATTCGCTTTTCAGCATTTCTGTTTTGAACTTTTAAACATGTGACATGTACCCCATAGTACTTGGTGCCCTGGGCCACTGTCCTTCTTGCGAATGATTTTGTCAGCTCTCAGCTGACTTGGTGTCACTTAGCTTATTATTTGTTTTGATTAAAGCTTCTGTGACAAATAATAATTGTGGATTTCTAGTCATTGTAGCGTACAAGTTTGCATAGACTCCCTTGATTCTATTCAAATTTTTCTAGCTACAGGTATGTTCACAATTTATAACCTCTCATAAATTCTAACAATTATTCGTTTTTCCAAAGTTTTGGAAGTTTCAGACATGTGACATGAACCCCGAGTACTCGGCGCCCTGGGCTACTGCCCTTGTTGTGAATTATTTTTTTCAGCTCAGAGCTGGCTTGCTGTCACTTGGCTTTTGGTGAAATTCTTATTTGTTTTGATTGAGACTTCTGTGACAAATAAGTTTCAGACATGTGAGATGTACGCTCTAGTACTTGGCGCCCTGGGCCCTTGTTGCGAAATGTTTTGTCAGCTCTTATCTGACTTGTTGCCACTTGGATTATTATTTATTTTGATTGAGGCTTCTGTGACAAATAATAATTGTGAATTTCTCGTCGTTCAAGCGTACAAGTTTTGGTTTTGTGCTGTCAAGCCTTATTAGAAAAGTAATGTGAAATTTGGGGTTTATCTAGTGGAACAGGATTTTATGACCTGTTGCAGTAATCACATCACTTAGTTTGGAATGTGTGATATATATATATATATATATATATATATATATATAGAGAGAGAGAGAGAGAGAGAGAGAGAGAGAGAGAGAGAGAGAGGAGGAAGAAAAAAGAAATAAAGCGAGAGGAATAGAGTGAGAGAGTGAAAAAGTTAGAGAGAGAGAGAGAGAGAGAGAGAGAGAGAGAGAGAGAGAGAGAGAGAGGTAAAAAGGATAAATAATGAGAGAACGAGTGTTTTAAAGAGAGAGAGAGAGAGAGAGAGAGAGAGAGAACGTGTGTGTGTGTGTGTGAAGAGAGAGAGAGAGAGAAAGTGTGTGTGTGTGAGTGAGTGAGAGAGAGAGAGAGAGAGAGAGAGAGAGAGAGAGAGAGAGGGAATACAAACACGCACACACACATATCTTATTATAATTATGGAGATTGTGTGTTTGTCTGTCTGTAACCGAAACTATATCGCTACTCAAGTCAAAATTCCCTTAGTAATTTACGTCACATCTTCAATGATTTTATTTTTATTTAAACCTCAATTATTAATAAAATTGTTTTACTTTATTAATACTGTTAACCATAACTACATACTAACAACATGCACTTGTATTTATATATACAACAAAATAGTGGTTTATAAGGTAAATGGAAAGGATAATTTGCATATTGATATTAAAAAAATGATTTTAATAAATATATGCTTAGTATTATTGATTTCTATTTGTTTGGTTTTATCTTAATGAATATGAGCAAAAATATCTGGGATAAATCATAAAAGAATTCCATTAACAAGAAGAAATAACTGTCATTTTATTCTTTATTTCCTATTTTAACTAAATAGTTAAATAAGGAAAATTAGCAATGAAATACGGGTGTGATGGAAGAGTAAGTTTCAGTTAATCTATCTTATCTATCAATAGTTAATCTATCGGTTAATCTTAATGGGAAGGCTAATTTGTATATTGATCTTAAAAATTTGATTTTAATAAATATATGCTTAGTATTATTGATTTCTAATTGTTTGGTTTTATCTTATTGAATATGAGCAAAAATCTCGGGGATAAATCTTAAAAGAAATCCATTAACAAGAAGAAATAACTGTCATTTTATTCTTAACTTGCTATTTTAAAATATACGCGCCCTCGGGGTGAAAGTATTTAAGTTCTAATGTAATAAGATATTAAATTAGAAAGGCTAATGAAACTAAATAAGAATGCAGATAAAAAGATTTGAAACAGAGGGGGATATGATAGAAAAATAGAATAACTGAAACTTACTCTTCCTTCATATCCATCTTTCATTTTCCTTATTTAACAATAGTTAAATAAGGAAAATTTAGCAATGAAAGACGGGAGTGATGGATGAGTAAGTTTCAGTTGTTATATTTTTTTCGATTAGACCTCCATCTGTGTCAAATCATTTATCTGCATTCTTATTTAGTTTCATTAGCCTTTCTAATTTAATATATTTTATTACATTAAAACTTTAATACTTGCACTCAGAGAGTGAATATATTTGCAAGTGTATAAAATAATCCAATTGATTGGTAAGTAAGGAATGATTCTATTCAGGATCATCAAAATCCCACTGTACAACCGTACTGTATGCTTATGTAGGTGCAAACTTATAGATTCACACAAGGATTTTTATGAATCCCTAAGAGTTTTGTTTTTCTTCTCTGTTTTACGGCATATCAAACTCAGTGGGTCATTTAATGCTGACAAAGTTTTGAAATAAATTAATTCTTAACGGATACACAATTATTTTTGATAAATACATTTTTCTATTTAACCCATAGATGGGACCCTAACAGGTACTACCACTCCGGGTCAGAGTGGACCAGGGAGCAATGGTGATGAAGGGGTGCTCCACATTCCCCAAACCTCCAAACTGGAACCTCACCATCAGATAGAGTTTAATGTCATTCCCAGGACATGAAGCACCTCAGCCACCACCTTCTAGTACCCACATGATAAAAAGGGTTGGGGCTTGCCATAAGGGTAATAGGGTTGGGGCAATCGTTAGGTGCTAGGGCTTGACGTGACCAGTCAATTGATCGGAGGGGGCCTAAGTAAGGGTCAACGTGGGGTTCTGCATGTCATTGACTGCCCTACTATTTAACCAGAGTTGAATTCATGCCTTTAAAGTGAAATGCATTCAGTCCTGTCCATGATTTGATTGGTTTGGTTTGTTTTGCCACATATCAACCTCATTCTTAATGGATACTCAATTTTTTTAATAAACATATTTTTCTATTTAACCCATAGATGGGACCCTAACTGGTACTACCACTCCGGGTCAGAGTGGACCTGGGAGCAATGGTGATGAAGGGGTGCTCCACATTCCTCTCACACACACGCACTTACTTCCTACTTAAACTAAATAGTTAAATTAGGAAAATTTAGCAATGAAAGATGGGTATGAAGGAAGAGTAAGTTTCAGTTATTCTATTTTTCTATCATATCCCCCTCTGTTTCAAATCTTTTTATCTGCATTCTTATTTAGTTTCATTAGCCTTTCTAATTTAATATATTTTATTACATTAGAACTTAAATCCTTGCACTCATCGGTATATATATTTTTTATTTAACAATTGGATATGCTACGTCACCAGTTCATTTTATTGCTTCTCATAGCACATCAACTGTTAAAAAAACTGATATATATATATATATATATATATATATATATATATATATATATATATATACCAACCCCTCTACACGAGCAGGATGTGACACAAGGTCAATTTCTTAAGCGGAGTTCAACAGGTTTGAATTCAGAGTTTTCCTTCTCCTAGACCGGTTGCCTAACCAAGGTTAAAGAGCACAGTCTGCCCTACTATTTACCCATAGCTGGAGGGAGAGTAGGATTCATACCTTTCCCAAGGATATTAGCGCTAAGTGAAATGCAATTAGCACGTCCAGGATTTGAACTCGGGGCGACGAGTCTATTTCCCATGACTTTAACCA
The DNA here is from genome assembly GCA_023376005.1 of Doryteuthis pealeii. Classification (NCBI taxonomy): domain Eukaryota; kingdom Metazoa; phylum Mollusca; class Cephalopoda; order Myopsida; family Loliginidae; genus Doryteuthis; species Doryteuthis pealeii. Next base: position 44,352,465 of record CM042180.1, on the reverse strand, counting down.
TTACACCACGCGCTTTCTAAAACTGATATAATGGAATGACCCATCTCCCCTGTACCTCAACAGTGGTGATGGTTTTAGCCACTATTTAAGAACACACATCTTACTCTGTGCAGAACTCACTTGAAGTACTTAGACGACGGACTCTCCTCCTAATACTCACGTGACCTTACTATATAACAAAAACAATTTAAAAAAAAACTTTCCAAAAGACTATTCTTCAAAAAGACATTTCTCTTGAAAATGACCTAACTTGTTGAGAACAATCCATAAGTAAATAACACAAGAAATATTTCTATTTGTTCATCTGATATATATATATATATATACTTTGGTGCGGTACCAAGTTTCTTGGTACAAGGTGATTCTAGGTGGGTCCTAATTCTCTACCAGTAGTTTGTTGTAGAGTTCAGGTTCCGTATGAGAGCTCAATGTTTAATTATAGTAAACAGAGCAAAGTTATTTGGGAATAAAAAGGCCTTAAATACCATGGGTATCGTGGTTATGGACCATTTCCACTCGCGAGTATGCTCACGAGCTTCTTCAGACCACTGATATATTTTATTTAAAATATATCAGTGGTCTGAAGAAGCTCGTGAGCATACTCGCGAGTGGAAATGGTCCATAACCACGATACCCATGGTATTTAAGGCCTTTTATTCCCAATATATATATATATATATATATATATATATATATATATATATGAAGATAGGAGGGTTGGAGTAAAATCCGACTGTATGAGGTGAGGTAAAAGGAAAAGTGAACAAAAATAATGACTCAAACAAGTCCAAGTAGTAGAGAAATATTTCGTCCTTCTGACGCGAAGAACATCCCCACTCTGACTTTATTCACGTATTTTGCTGTGAATAAAGTCAGGCTGAGGATGTTCTTCGCGTCAGAAGGACAAAATATTTCTCTCCTACTTGGACTTGTTTGAGTCATTATTTTTTTCACTTTTCCTTTTACATCACCTCATATATATATATATATATATATATATATATATATATATATATATATACTTACTATCAGCTCCTCTATTTACAGTACTGATCCCTGTGCTACCCAAGCACTGACTTGGCGCGGGCCGGTATCGAGCCAAGTACATTGTGTTTCATATATATATATATATATATATATATATATATATATCTTATTATAAGGGAGATTGTGTGTTTTTCTGTCTGTAACCAAAACTATATCACTACTCATGTAACAATTCCCTTAGTTATTAACGTCACATTCTCCATTATTCTACTTTTTATTAAAACATCAATTATTAATAAAATTGTTTTACATCATTAAGACTGTTAACCATATCTACATACTAATAATATGCAATTGTATTTATATATACAACAAAATAGCGGTTTACAGTGTGAATGAGAAGGCTAATTTGCATATTTATATTAAAAATGTGATTTTAATAAATATGTGCTTAGTATTATTGATTTATAATTTTTTGGTTTTATTTTAATGAATATAAGCAAAAATCTCTTCAATGAATCTTAAATGAAATCCATTAACAAGAAAAAATAACTGTCATTTTATTCTTTACTTCCTCTTTTAACTAAATACTTAAATTAGAAAAAATAACAATGAAAGACGAGAGTGATGGAAGAGTAAGTTTCAGTTGTTCTATTTTTCGATTATGCCCCCTTCTGTTTCAAATCTTTTTATCTGTATTCTTATTTAGTTTCATTAGCCTTTCTAATTTAATATAATATTTTATTACATTGAAACTTAAATACTTGCCCCCTACGGAGGGTGCATATATTTGCTAGTATATATAAAGTGGACTTTAAAAAAAATTCCTGAATATAAAATGAGAAGTAGATAGAGCCTGTCTTTCTATTTTATCTTGGGGTGGGGTGGGGCGGCCATCAACGCCCCCCCCCCGCTCCCGCGCGATCTTCGATCGAGATGTTCCGCGTAACTGCATGGTGCCGCAAGAATCTTTCTTTTTTGGTAAACAGTGCGTCGTCACACGACTGAACGCCACGCTACACAATCAGAATGGTGCCTCGGGTTCTTGTCACGGTGCGTGCACAGACCCCACAGGTATCTCTAGACTGTAATCAATCAATTCTTTAAAAAAATACACATACATAAAAAAACCCCCAAAAACAAAGGTTCAATATCCTTTTTTTTATTTACAGTTCTAGACCCACAGAGCACTGTCCAGTATTTCCCCATACCCCCGCCCCCTCCAATTATCATCATCATCATCATCATCATCATCAATGTGTGCTGATAGCAAGTATTCCCTTGAATTTTTATCTCCCTCATCATCGCTCTCTGTAAGTACTCTAAACGGCATCCAGTGTCCGCACGGAGCTGATGAATGTAAGTTTGTGCTGGTTGGCCAATACTGGTGTGTCCATGTGTAATAGTCCATAAGATAATATTGCTAATGAGCTCTTCCAAAAAATGTTATATATGCAGAGACACACAATTTGGCTGGTTGGCCAATACTGGTGTGTCCATGTGTAGTAGTCCATAGGATAATATTGCGAATAAGTTCTTGTAATAAAATGTTATGTTTTTGATAATATACAGAGAAACGCATTTTGGCTAGTTGCCAATACTGGTGTTCCATGTGTAGTAGTCCACTTTGTCTCTTGTAATAAAATGTTATTGCTGAGATAACATGCATTGACACATATTTTGCCAGGTTTGCCAATACTGGTTTGTACTGTGTGTCCACCACTTTGTCTCTTGTAATAAAATGTTATTGCTAAGATAACATGCAGAGACACACATTTTGGCTAGTTGACCAATACTGGTGTGTCCATGTGTAGTAGTCCACTTTGTCTCTTGTAATAAAATGTTATTGCTAAGATAACATGCAGAGACACACATTTTGGCTAGTTGACCAATACTGGTGTGTCCATGTGTAGTAGTCCACTTTGTCTCTTGTAATAAAATGTTATTGCTAAGATAAAAGACACACATTTTGGCTAGTTGACCAATACTGGTGTGTCCATGTGTAGTAGTCCCTAAGATAACATGCACTTTTTTGGCTAGTTGACTACTGGTGTGTCCATAGTCTAAAATGTTATTGCTAAGATAACATGCAGAGACACACACCCAAGGACCAATAATGTGTAGTAGTCCACTTGTCTCTTGTAATAAAATGTTATTGCTAAGATGGCTAAGCACTCATCTACCAATACTGGTGTGTCATGTGTAGTAGTCCACTAGCTACATAGTTGACCAATACTGGTGTGTCCATGTGTAGTAGTCCACTTTGTCTCTTGTAATAAAATGTTATTGCTACATAAGATGGTACGTAGTAACATGCAGTGACACACGTATCCAAATGAAATGTGGCCTGCGTATATTTCGGCGCTTCACACGATGAAGTGAAGCTTAGTGAGCTAGGATCATCATCATCACAGTGGGCTGATAGCAAGGATTCCCTTGGCTTTCTCCCTCACCATCTGTCCCTATTGGCCATAGCTCTATGTAAGTATTCTAGATGGCATCCAGTGTCCATACAGAGCTGATGAATGTAAGTTTTGGTTGGCCAATACTGGTGTGTCCATGTGTAGTAGTCCATAGGATAATATTGCTAATGAGTTCTGAGATAATATGTAGAAACACACATTTTTGCTATTTGGCCAATACTGGTGTGTCCATGAGTAGTAGTCCATAGGAGAATATTGCTAATGAGTTCTGAGATAATATGTAGAAACACACGTTTTTGCTATTTGGCTAATAATGGTGTGTCCATGTGTAGTAGTCCATAGAATAATATAGCTTATAAGTTCTCCCAATCAAACGTTACTACTGTGATAACGCGGGGACACACATTTTGGTTGGATAAGCAGTACTGGTGTGTCCATCTGTAGGAGTACATTGGATAATATTGCTAAGGAGTTCTGAGATAATATGTAGAGACACTCGTTTCTGCTATTTGGCTAATAATGGTGTGTCCATGTGTAGTAGTCCATAGGAAAATATTACTGACGAGTTCTTGTAATAAAATGGTATTGCTAAAATAATATACAGAGACAGACGTATCAAAATAAAATGTGGTATGTAATTATGTATATTTGGGCGCCTCACGTGGTGCAATGCTTAGTGAGCGAGGATCATCATCATTATCATCATCACCATCATCATACTGACAATTTTCACATTCAATATCAGCATCTTTATCATCTTTATCACAAACATCATCATATTACAAACACCCGCATCATCATCATCATCATCAGCAGCAGCAGCAGCAGCAGCAGAAGCAGCAGCAGCAGCAGCAGCATTCTATCCGTGTTCGAAGGGGTTGGGTGAATAGACACTTTCTGGAAGAGCTAAGAAGTGTGCATTTACCCAACCCTTCCACGGGAGCGTGATGGAACGCAAGGTAAATTTCTTAAGCGGAATTTAACAGGTTTCGTTCTTTTCCTTCTCATAGACTAGTTGCTTAACCGAACGAAAACGAGTGATAAAAGAGAGAGAGAGAGAGAGAGAGAGAGAGAGAGAGAGAGAGAGAGAGAGAGAGAGAGAGAATGAAGGAAAAGTGAGAGTGAAAGCGAAAGAGATAGATAGATAGAAGAGAGAGAGAGAGAGAGAGGGGTGGGGCGAGAGGGAGAATGAAAGAAAATATATGAAAGAGAGAGAGAGAGAGAGAGAGAGAGAGAGAGAGAGAGAGAGAGAGAGAGAAGAAAGAAAGAGAGAAAGAAAGCGAGAGGGAATGTGTGTGTGTGTGTGTGTGTGTGTGTGTGTGAGAAAGAGAGAGAGAGAGAGAGAAGAGAGAGAGAGGGGGGGGAATAAAGAAAGAAAGTGAGAAAGAAAGAGAGAGAGAGAAATAGAGAGGAGGGAGAATGAAGAAGAAAAAGAGAAAAAGAGAGAAAAGCAAAGAAACAAAGAGAGAAAGAGAGGATGAGAGAGAGAGAGAGAGAGAGAGAGAGAGAGA
>CM042180.1:44337544-44342544 GCA_023376005.1 Doryteuthis pealeii | reverse complement strand
TCTATTTCAGGGAGCTTAGACAAAGTGTCTAACTCTCCCGACTGATCAGATGCGAATGACACTTTGTCTAAACTCCCTGAAATAGACTATAATGCTAAATCTCTAAGTCTTTTGTTATTTCTTTACTTATATATTTGCTCTGTGACTCTAACATTAAGAGCACACATTGAGCTCTCAAACTGCGACAGTTTAAAAAAAAATAAAACTCTTGTGTCGTAAGGAAGATTTTCTTCTCTGGACTTTTGGATTATATATATATATATATTATATATATATATATAAGAGAGTTTTATAATTTGCTTGAAGCATTGTGTATATATTGGTTAGGAGGTTGATTTAGAAGGCTATCACAATGCAGGTGTAAAGAACAAATAATAATAATACGGTAACAATGATGATGTGTGTTAACCTGTATTTAATTCTTGAATTTTCGAGATAATATCTCTTTTTCGAATATATATATATATATATATATATATATATATATTGAATTTTCGAGATAATACCTGTTTTTCAAATATATATATATATATATATTATATATATATATATATATATATATATATATTTATCTCACACAATGATTTGAAGAATCATCGTCAGGTGTTCGATTGTGTTTTAATAATATTTATTTGAATTTTCTAATCGGTGTTTGTTCTTAAGCGGTACTGGATTGATATTCGTAAAATACGCTTAATATGATTTTACCTGGTGTCTTCTCTGAAACTGAAACACCTGAGGTAAGGGATCTGAGTTTAAGACTTGTTCAAAACCACACCTTTACAAAAGTATGTTCAAAATATTCTCGAAACTCAGGCTTTATTTTTTAAAACCCATTTTTAAATCTATTTTTCTGTTTGATCCATAGATGGTACCCTAACAGGTACTACCACTACGGGTCGGGTCAGAGTTGACCAGGGAGTAATGACGATGAATGGGCACTTCATACTTGTGACGGAGAACGAGAAAGGAAAAAGAGCAAGACATTGTCTTGCCTGCCGGGATCGAACTCGCGTCCTCCCGCATGCAAAAACAAAGGCGTTTTGGGCACTGGACGGACGCGAGGTTCGACTGATGTGCCCGGATGTTTGGCTAATATGCCCATAAAATAACAACTGAGTCAAGCGCTGGGCAGTCAGCATTCAGCAGCAGCAGAAGCAGTCGACAACGAAGCGCTTTTCAGTAAAGAAATGGATTTTAGTCGAACAGAAACAAAACTAAATACGAAATGTGATTTTGAGCTGCTAAAGATTATTTCGACTACGACGACGGATTTTCCAGCTGCTAGACGAAGAATGTGTTGACCAACAGAGAATCTGGCTTGTGAGAAGACGGAGAACTCGCTTGTTGTTGGTTCCCCTCGGCGGGAGCTTGTTGATTCGAAGGTCTATTTCGCCCCATATATTCCCCCCCTTCTATAATACTCCCCAGAGCTCCAAGATTGAAAGTTCATATTCGATGCAGTCTGATATTCCACTTGGTTGTGATGTAATATCAAGTGATGTGATATGATATATGATATGATATGATATCTAATATGATGTGATATATGGTATGATGTGATGTGATACGATATATGGTATGATGTGATGGGATACGATATATGGTATGGTGTGATGTGATACAATATATGATACGATATGGTGTGATATATTGGAGTGATATTCTTTAAAATAGTCCCCAATATAGCATAACAGTTTAGACCAGCCCCTGTTTGGCTTGCAGATGCAGCTTGAATGGACAGCGAAGTCGCCTGTCTGTGTCTGTCAATTGTCTTTTAATATTTATTCTTATTTCTTGAGCTCTGATGGAATCATATTCATAAATACACCTAATATAATTTTACCTGATGTCTTCTATGAAAGTGAAACACCTGAGTTAAAAGATCTGAGTTTAAGACTTGTTCAAACCACTCATTTACAAAGTATGGGCTGAACTTGCACAAAAGTGTCAAAATTAGGGTGACCCAGAAAAAAACAGAACTCAAATTATTTATTTATTTTTCCATTAAACTAACATTAAACCCCAACCCAACCCTAACCCTTACCCCTTAGCCTAAGCGTAACCCCTAACCCTAACCCTAAACCTCCCTAGTTAAAATTAACAGTTTTATTACAAAATTTGTGGGTTCTGTTTTTTCCTAGGTCACCGGTATATAGGTTGACCCAGAAAAAACAGAACCCAAATTATTTATTTATTTTCCCATTAAACTAACCTTAAACCCCAAACCTAACCCTAATCATAAACTGTAACCCTAGACCCCCATAGTTAAAATGAATAGTTTTATTACAAAAATTGTGGGTTCTGTTTTTTTTGTGAAAAAGAAAATTCTGAACCATAAATGTTAGCATTAACAGCGTTTATTTCTAGTAGTCACTGCTATATTGAGAAAAGTGTTGTCCCCAGCTAAATAAAGATTTGGGGATGAAAGGAACAACGTATTCGTTTGATGGAGGTACAGTGAGCTTTAAAGAACAACGAAGTCACCTGTCTGTGTCTGTCAATTGTGTTTTAATATTTATTCTTATTTCTTGAGTTCTGTTCTTAAGCGCCATTCGAATCATATTCATAAATACACCTAATATAATTTTACCTGACGTCTTCTCTGAAAGTGAAACACCTGTGTTAAAGGATCTCATTCTTAGACTTGTTCCGATCCAATTTACAAAGTATGTTCAAAATATACTCGAAACTGAATCTTTTTTTACCAAGAAACAAATGAAAAAATGACAGAAACTTTTATTTTCTCCTACATAGTCCCCATTATAGCATTACAGTTTAGACCAGTCCCTGTTTGGCTTGCAGATGCAGCTTCTTAGATGATTACTTGCGGTTGGATGCTTAATAAAATGAAATGGGTGAAATCCTTTTGAAAAGACCCGTTGTGAGAAAAGAAGATCTCAAACAACAAATTTTAGTATTATCTGCGTTATTCGGACTATTGTCTCCATCTTCCTTGTTATTTGTACAACGTTTCGGCCGATATGCCCTCCGGCCTTCTTCAGGTATTTCTTGTCGGAGTCGGGAACTAAATAAAGGGTTAGGTTCAAAGTTCCGTGATGGCTCACGATTACGACAAGAGGATTCCCGAGGCCGAGAAGGTTCTCGAGTCCGACAAGAAATACCTGAAGAAGGCCGGAGGGCATATCGACCGAAACGTTGTACAAATAACAATGAAGATGGGGACAAAAGTCCGAATAACGCAGATAATACTAATCTTAAAGCCTCATCTAAAACATTCAGAGAAATAGTGTAGATAACAAAAAAGATGAGGACAATAGTCGGAATAACGCAGATAATACTAATCATCAAGCCTCATCTCAAACATTCAGAGAAATTGTGTAGATAACAATAAAGATGAGGACAATAGTCGGAATAACGCAGATAATACTAATCATCAAGCCTCATCTCAAACATTCAGAGAAATAGTGTAGATAACAATAAAGATGAGGGCAATAGTCCGAATAACGCAGATAATACTAATCATCAAGCCTCATCTCAAACATTCAGAGAAATTGTGTAGATAACAATAAAGATGTGGACAATAGTCCGAATAACGCAGATAATACTAATTATCAAGCCTCATCTCAAATATTCAGAGAAATAGTGTAGATAACAATGAAGATGAGGACAATAGTCCGAATGACGCAGATAATACTAATAATCAAGCCTCATCTCAAATATTCAGAGAAATAGTGTAGATAACAATAAAGATAAGGACAATAGTCCGAATAACGCAGATAATATTAATACTCAAGCCTCATCTGAAACATTCAGAGAAATAGTGTAGATAACAATAAAGATGAGGACAATAGTCCGAATGACGCAGATAATATTAATCATCAAGCCTCATCTCAAATATTCAGAGAAATAGTGTAGATAACAATAAAGATGAGGACAATAGTCCGAATAACGCAGATAATACTAATCATCAAGCCTCATCTCAAACATTCAGAGAAATAGTGTAGATAACAATAAAGATGAGGGCAATAGTCCGAATAACGCAGATAATACAAATCATCAAGCCTCATCTCAAACAAATTTTAGCATTCACAGCTTTATTTCTAGTAGTCACTGGTTTATTTGACAAAAGTTGTGTCCCCAGCTAAATAAAATCTTGGGGATGAAAGCAACAATAAATGTCTCTGATGGAAGAACAGTGAGATTGAACGCACAGCAAAGTCGCCTGTCTGTGTCTGTCAATTGTGTTTTAATATTTATTCTTATTTCTTGAGTTCTGTTCTTAAGCGCCAATGGAATCATATTCATAAATACACCTAATATGATTTTACCTGACGTCTTCTCTGAAAGTGAAACACCTGTGTTAAAGGATCTCATTCTTAGACTTGTTCCGAACCACTTTACAAAGTATGTTCAAAATATACTCGAAACTGAATCTTTTTTTACCAAGAAACAAATGAAAAATGACAGAAACTTTTATTTTCTCCTACATAGTCCCCATTATAGCATTACAGTTTAGACCAGCCCCTGTTTGGCTTGCAGATGCAGCTTCTTAGATGATCACTTGTGGTTGGATGTTTAATAAAATGAAATGGGGGAAATCCTTTTGAAAAGACCCGTTGAAAGAAAAGAAACTCTCGGCCTCTTCTTCTTCTTCTTCTTCTTCTTCTTCTTTCTTCTTCTTCTTCTTTGACACCTCAGCACATGGGTTTGACTTTTATGCCTACACCCTTTTCGGGTGGGGTCTTCTGCCCCCAACACAACGCTAGTAAGTTTACTTGTAATTATGAACTCTCCAGTCCTATATCTCTATTTGGTATGTTCTTGTAGTCAACTAATGTATAGGTTTTTTTTATTGTATATCATTTCTTTCCTTGTATGTGTATTTCATGTGTTAAATGTATCTCCATGTGCTTGTATTAAAGTCCATACATGTTTAATATCCTTGTCGGAGTTGTTTTTTTCAACTAGTTATAATTGATATTATAACTTTGAACCTTACACCATTATAGCATTACAGTTTAGACCAGCCCCTGTTT
>CM042180.1:44320044-44332544 GCA_023376005.1 Doryteuthis pealeii | reverse complement strand
CAATACCACCAGACTTTGTCGGTTTGATGTCACAATATAGGACTGCCATATCCACGCTGATGCGGTTAGAGCTTTCTCCTGAATCTTTTTTATGTATTTCCTCTTGTCTGGTAGAGAAAGTCCAAGTGTAGACAAAAATGCCGAGGTTGAGTTGGCAATAAACCCCCGGCATCCGACTTCAATGGGAAATACATCCGTTATCGTTATTTAATCTTAATTAACATCTTATTTATCAACAATGTGTCTATAAAGGTTTAGCTGGGACGCATATATTTGCTTTGAAGGAGTCCCTGGGAAAATTTAAGGGTTCCCAACTAAAGCCATCTAACTCCTACCTAGTAACCTATCCTGTGTAATTCATTTCTAAGAAACTGTTGAAAGGTGTTTAGAGTTAGCTTGAAATGGTAAGGGAAGAAAAACGAAAAACACTGGGACGCATGGATATGATTTTACTGCGTCTGCTTTTCATTTAAAAAACGAATTAAAATTAATGAAATCGATTATTTAAGGTAATTTTTTGTTTAAGTCGAAAAGTAGTTACATAATGAGCATCAGTAAAAAAAAAAAAAGGCAAAATAATATTACACATGTAATTCATTTTTAATACATTTTAAACTATTTTTTGGTCAATCTTAATCAAATATATCCTCAGCATGGCTAAAGATGACGTAATATCCGTATTTTACAAAATAAATTTCCCCCCCGCCCCCGATTAAAAAAATAACTAAAATCAGGGATTAGTATTATCTGCGTTATTCGGACTATTGTCCTCATCTTTATTGTTATTTCTACAACGTTTCGGTCGATATACCCTCCGGTCTTCTTCAAGTATTTCTTGTCGGACTTGGGAACCTTTTCGGACTCGGGAACCTTCTTTTCGAACTTGGGAACTTTCCTGAAATTTCTGAAGAAGGCCGGAGGGCATATCGGCCGAAACGTTGTACAGATAACAATGAAGATGGGGACAATAGTCCGAATAACGCAGATAATACTGATCATCAAGCCTCGTCTCAAACATTCAGAGAAATAAAATCAGGGATTTATCCAATTTTAATGAAATTTTCAGTGTTGATTTATCAATGAATGAATTTTATTAATAAATCGGAGGCGAGGGGTTAAATTAGTTTTTTAAAACACGGATTTTGCGGCAATTTTGGCAGTGCAAACGAAATTCACTATTTGAATTTTTATGAGATGATTTTTTAAAGAAAATAAACTAAATGACGTATGTCTAGTAAGGTGTGGCAGTAAGGAGTAGTAGTAGGGGGGGAGGGGACAGGGATATTGAAAGTTCATCTCATCAGAGTTCTATTCAAGGTGCTAATTGATTATATCAGAGGAGACAGACTTGACAGCAAAAAAAAAAAAAAAAAAAAAAAAAAAAAATAAAAACAAAAGAAAAATGTCTGAACTGATTTGAACTCTGAGTTGCTTAGAAGTTCCCGCCTAAATTAAATTTCTTCTTTCCATTTTTGATGTTGTGAACACAACCTTTTAAACTGATTCGTTCATTTTTGTTTTGTTTTGTTTTGTTTTGTTTGGGTTTCACGGCATGTCAACCCATTCGCTCATTTTTATCCCGAAGACATTTTGTAAACTCCTTTTTTTTCTATTTAACCTATAGATGGGACACTAACAGGTACCACCACTGGGAGTAATTGTATCGGAGGAGACAAACTTGACAGCCAAAATAAAAAAAGAAACTGATATATCCGTGTTAAGGGATATATTATGAAGTTGGTATTTGGTATATTATCGCAGTAGTAGTTGGTGCGTTGAATAGCAGTCCGTCTTCCGAGCAGTCGTGGTGTAGTCTGGCGAGTGTGTGTGCTAGATGCCCACTCTTACTTATAGACCCACCGATAATAATGTGACCAACCTATTGACCAGTCACTGGCAGTTCTCTGCTGCTGATATTGTTATTCATATCGGCTGTTCTGATCTTAGCTACTCACAACTACATTGAACCTTCGTGGACGACGGAACATAGGATTATGTCACTAGACATTTGACACTACGTAGGATCCCATAACTCAGGACTTATTCACTTACCAAAGGATTCTATACCACAGGACTTACATACTTACTTTAAGTCCTTTTCAACTGGCCAACGTTGGCGGTCAGAAACTTAACACGCCCAACTTAAATATCTTCTTCCCTTTTAAAACTGATTCGTTCAGTTTTTTTTTTTTGGGGGGGGGGGTTACTACATGTCAACCCCATTGGCTCATTTTATGCCAAAGATATTTTTTAAACTCTTTTTTTTTCCAATTTGTCGGCTGGGGCGTTAGAATGCACCGACTGCACCTCTGCAGAGGGGTAAGACTCCCACAATGGGTCCACCTGTTGGCCGTGGGTGGCGACCCGTGATGCTTAAGGATAGAGCCCAAGTGGATGAGCAGTTTATGACTTGCAATACTCCACTTTGGCCCTATCTTGGGCTAAGACGGGCGGTCGGAGAGGCCCTCTCCGATCAATCGGCTGGTCACGTCAAGCCCTAGCACCTATATGATTGCCCCAACCCTATTGCCCTTATGGCAAGCCCCAACCCCTTTTTATCATATGGGTGCTAGAAAGCGGTGACTGAGGGTCTACATGTCCTGGGAATGACGTTAAACTGTATCTTATGGTGAGGTTCCAGTTTTTGAGGTTTGGGGAATGTGGAGCACCCCTTCCTCACCATTCCTCCCAGGTCCACTCTGACCCGGAGTGGTAGTACCTGTTAGGGTCCCATCTATGGGTTAAATAGAAAAATGTATTTATAAAAAAATTGTATTATCCATTAAGAATTGATTTATTTCAAAACTTTATCGGCATTAAATGACCCACTGAGGTTGATATGCCGTAAAACAAAACAAGTATAATCTTCTGAAAAAAGATGAGAGGGAATTTGCGCGTATTTATGAGTTTCCGGGAAACTCATCTTGTATTGACCTTTGGGGTCACATGCCATCCTATTTTTTTGACCTTGATAAATTTGACTTAAATATTGTATTATCAAAGACAACATTGTAAAATCCTTCTGCAACTAATATATATATATATATATACTAGCAAATATATGCACCCTCCGGGTGCAAGTATTTTAGTTAAATTTTATAATAAAATATGATATTAAATTAGAAAGGCTAATGAAACTGAATAAGAATGTAGATAAAAAGATTTTGAACAGAAGGGGTATGATTGAAAAATAGAACAACTTTGAAACTAACTCTTACATCATTTTCCGTTACTCCCGTCTTTCATTGGTAAATTTTCGTAATTAAACTGTTTAGTTAAAATAGGAAGTAAAAAATAAGATTACAGTTATTTCTTCTTGTTAAGGGATTTCTTTTAAGATTTATTGAAGAGATTTTTGCTCATATTCAATAAGATAAAACCAAACAATTAGAAATCAATAATACTAAGCATATATTTATTAAAATCAATTTTTTAAGATCAATATGCAAATTAGCCTTCCCATTTATACTGTAAACCTCTATTTTGTTGTATATATAAATACAATTGTATATATAAATACAATTGCATGTTATTAGTATGTAGATATGGTCAACAGTGTAAGTAATGTAAAACAATTTTATTAATAATTGAGGTTTAAATAAAAAATGAAATCATGGAGAATGTGATGTAAATAACAAAGAGAATTGTGACTTGTATAGTAATATAGTTTCGGTTACAGACACAATCTCCATTATAATAAGATATATATATATATATATATATATTGTATGAATGTATCCTGATTAGGTCATGCTGACATAATGGATTCCCAAGACTCTCACTTGCCACTTACCCCTATCAGTCATCGCTCTTATTGGAGTATTTTGATATAGTTATTTACTAAGCTTAGCTTAGATGTGGCACAAGGCCAGAAGTATGGGATGCCCAGTGAGAATCGAACTCACTAACAATGTTCTGCAAAGCTAGATTTCTAACCATTACACCACAAAAGGTGTCCTGGAGTATTTTTTATAGTTATTTACTAATTCTAGCTTAGATATGGCACAAGGCCAGAAGTATGGGGCTCCCAATGAGAATCGAACTCACTAACAATGGTCTGCGAAGCTAGCTTGCTAACTGTTAGGCTACACGAGATGCCTGGAGTATTTTGATATAGTTTTTTACTAAGCTTAGATTAGATGTGGCACAAGGCCAGAAGTATGGGACGCCCAGTGAGATCGAACTCACTAACAATGGTCTGCGAGTCTAGCTTGCTAACCATTACACCACACAAGGTGTCCTAGAATTCCTACATATAGTTTTTACTAAGCTTAGCTTAGATGTGGCACAAGGCCAGAAGTATGGGACGCCTAGTGAGAATCGAACTCACTAACAATGGTCTTAAAATTTAGCTTGCTAACCATTACACAATGAGAGGTGCTCTGGAGTATTTTTTATAGTTATTTACTAAGCTTTGCTTAGATATAGCACAAGGCCAGAAGTGTGGGGCGCCCAGTGAGAATCGAACTCACTAACAATGTTCTGCAAAGCAAGCTTTCTAACCATTACACCACGAGAGGTGCCCTGGAGTATTTTTTATAAGATGTGCTTATGAACACGACTTATATTTATAGACTGTTCCAAAACCGCAGTGACTTAACTGGCCGATCAGAAACGCCCAAACATGTATTTAATTTACTATCTAAAGGCGTTGATAGATGAGACAGAAGGATATATCAGCTGAAACGTTGATAATCTCATCACTACAAAGAATTGGTTCTATTGTTCATTCTTTATATTATCGATCTTGTCTTAAATGAGTTAATCGATAAGGTTGGGACGCCAAGAAATATTCAAATTGTGTTGGACTTTGAAAATTAAAATATCACATCAAATTTGAGTATATATCTATTTACCCAACCCATCCGCACGAGCAGGATGTGACACACAGTCAGTTTCTTAAGCGGATTTTAATAGGTCTGGATTCAGAATTTTCCTTCTCATAGACTGGTTACCAAGCCAAGTTTAAAGAGCCCAGTCTGCCCGGCTATTTGCCCATAGCTGGATGCATACCTTTCCCAATGGTATTTGCCCTATGTGAAATTTGGGTATATATTTACCCAACCCCTCCGCATAAGCGGGGTGTGACACACGGTCAGTTTCTTAAGCGGATTTTAATAGATCTGAATTCAGAATTTTCCTTCTCATAGACTGGTTACCTAGCCTAGTTGAAAGAACCCAGTCTGCCCTGCTATTTACCCATAGCTGGTGGGAGATTAGCTGGATGCATACCTTTCACAAGGGTATTAGCCCTATGGGAAAATTGGGTATATATTTACCCAACCCATCTACATGAGCGGGGTGTGACATACGGGCAATTTCTTAAGCGGAGTTTAATAGGCCTGAATTCCGAATTTTTCTTCTAGACTAGTTGCCTAAGGTTAAACAGCCTAGTCTGCCCTGCTATTTACCCATAGCTGGAGGGAGAGCAGCTGGATGCATACCTTTCACAAGGGTATTAGCGCTATGTGAAATCTGGGTATATATGTATTTACGCAACCCCTCCACACAAGCAGGATGTTACACGTGGTCAAATTCTTAAGCGGAGTTTGAATTCTGAGTTTGCCTTCTCCTAGACTGGTTATCTACCCAATGTTAAAAGGCCCAGTCTGCCCTGCTATTTAGAGTATTTGGATGCATACCTTTCCCAAGGATATTAGCGCTATGTGAAATTTGGATAAATATGTATTTACTCAACTCCTTCGCACAAGCAGGATGTAACACAAGGTCAATTTTAAGCGGAGTTTGAATTCAGTTTTCCCTCTCCTATACTGGATAGTTATCAAGGGTAAAGTGCCCACCCTGTCCTAATATTTTACCCATAACTGGAGGGAATAGTTGTAAGTAAAGACGGGTCAAATTGGACTGTTACATGTCTTTGTAATTACTCAGCCACCAGGATTCCGTCCTTAATTATCACGATTATCACCAATTATCAGAAAGAGAGAGAGAGAGAGAGAGAGAGAGAGAGAGAGAGGAGAGAGAGAAGAAAGAAATAGACAGAAAGAGAAAGAGACAGAGAGAGAAAGAGAGAGAGAGAGACAGAAAGAGAAAGAGACAGAAGAGACAGTAGAGAAAGAAAAGAAAGAGACAGAAGAGACAGTAGAGACAGAAGAAAGAGACAGAAGAGAAGAAAGAAGAGACAGAAGAGACAGAGACAGAAGAGACAGAAACAGAAAAGAGACAGAAAGAGACAGAGAAGAAAGAGACAGAAAGAGACAGAGAAAGAAAGAGACAGAAAGAGACAGAAAGAAAGGTGGCCTCAATGGGGGATTTCACTTCCTCTGCAAAGGTAAAGTCGGCGTATTCTACGGCCCCAGCCAACAGAATGGATTGATCAATCAGGGCGGATAGATGTATTCAATCAGCTAATCGATATGAGAGTCAATCTGGGAGTAATGGCGATGAAGGGGTACTCCACATGTCTCATAGCTCCAGAATTAGAAGTTATCTTGTACATGTAGTTTAATATCATACCCAGAACCCTCAGACACAGTCTTCTAGCACATATGTGTGAAAAAGGGTGTTGTCATCAGGACAGCAGGATCTGGACAATCATATAGGTGCTAAGGCTTGATGTAACCCGCCGATTGATCAGCGGGAGCCTCTCCGACCGCCCGTCTAATAAGGGCCAAAGTGGAGTGTTCCATATCATGGATTTCTCAGTCACCTGGATTCCATCTTTAAGCATCACGGATATTTTTCTTTGGTGGACAACTGGAAATATATGTCATGTTTAATTACGACGCAACTTTTTGTTTCAAGACGTGTCCTAAGAATGAAAAAAAAAAAATTAAAAACAATAGTATAAACAATAAAAAAAAAAATGAAAACAAAAATAAAAATAAAAACAAAAACAAAAAGATTAAGCTCTCCCACTGCCCATCTAGTAAGAGCCAATGTGGAGTGTTCCATGTCATGGACTGTTCAGTCACAAGGATTCCGTCTTTAAGCATCTCAGGATGACATTCACGGCCAACAAGTCTCATTGTGGGAGGATTTGACCCCTCTGCAGAGGTGCAGTTGTATCTTACTGTCTCGACAGGGAGGATGCATCAGCTGAAACGTAACTCACCGATCAATCGGGGGTGGGGGGCTCTCCCACCGCCCGTCTAGTTAGGACCAAAGTGGAGAGTTCAATGTGATAGACTGCTCAGTCACAAGGATTCCGTGTTTAAGCATCACAGGGTGACATTCACGGCCAATAAGTCTCATTGGGGTGCAGTTGTAGAAAACCCAGACGAAAGGGCGGATAGATCAGCTGAAACGTTAACAATATCAAGAATATAAAAGAGGTTCCATTGTTCTTTGTATATATTGATCTTGTTACCCTGTTGATGTTTATATTCAATCAGCAAATCGATATGAGACAGACTGGACCAGCAAGAAACATTGAAAGTTTTTGGAACTTTCAAAAGAATTCTTAAAAGATTCCTTTCAACATTTTGAAAAGCGCTGAAAGACTTGTCTGCAATTGAAAACGAACAGACCAAAACAATCTTACTATAATGGAGATTTGGTGTCTGTTCATCTGTAACCGAAACTACGTCGCTGCTTATGTCATTAACATCTGGGACAACCTTCACATACGATATAACTTCAGGGGAATAATAAATATATAGTCTTTCGAGACTGCAGTGCCAATGAATGAGTATATATATATATATATATATATTATTATATTATTATTATAATTATTATTATTATTATTCATATTTTTGCTTGAAGGCAATTACAATGCGTATATCGCATAAAATTATTAGAAGATAATAATGACAAGTGAATTTCGGTAAAGAATTATTCTGTGTGTAGAACATCGTACAGACTGTTTCAACTTTATTACGCTTCTAAAATAAACAAACATCCAAAAATCTTATTTCCTTCGCCGAAGAGCATAAGGCCCGAGTTTGTTATTATTCACTCAACGTCCCCTTACCTCATATGGTAGAGACGTATCAGTATCATTGACAGGTTAATTTCTCAAGGATTTTCCCGGGCTGTATCGTAGCCGAAGCAGTATGGTTTCTGACTATCCTGCTGAAGTCCCGGTTTCGATTTCTGTCGGAGGGAAATCGTTAGTATACATCGCTGATGAGACTTAATAAAGTTGAAACAGTCTGTACGATGTTCTACACACAGAATAATTCTTTACCGAAATTCACTTGTCATTATTATCTTCTATAATTATCGAATTTTATGCGATATACGCATGGTAATTGCCTTCAAGCAAAACTATAAATAATAATATATACTTTATTCAACAATGCTTCTAAAAATCAAATATCCAAAAATCGTGGATTCTTCTCTCTAGAATGGGGAGTGCCGGAATGGTGGATGGTGGTACCACAGGTGTTAGATTGTGGGGATTGGTTAACTAAATATGTGTATGTGTGTGAGTGTGTGTGTGTGTGTGTCTGTTTAATTGTTTTTTTGTTTATATGTGATTGGGAACTGGATTTGTCGTTAAGTTATATGTGTGTTGTTGGTAAGTTGGTGTGATTTTTTTAATTTTTTAATTTTTTGTAAGGGTAAGATTTGTTAAAATTGTAAGTGAGCATATGTATAATGTTATATACTATTATTGTTATTATTATTATTATCATATATATTATAATATTTATCATATATATTATAATATTTGTCTGGTTGTCATATATAGTAAAATATTTATCTGGTTGTCTTTATTCAGCTGATATCATCAGTGTCTGTTTATGGGTAATCTGTCTGTCTGTCTAATTTAATTTCAGTTACCAACACGTGTTTCAGCCGGGATTTTGTTCATGTACACATATGTTCTATTTATTATTATTTTAAATATAAAATAAAATAATTTCAGTAGAAAATCATAAAACATTTAACTTCAGGTATCAAACATTTTACCCTGATGAAGGTCGTTATTCTTTATATGCTTAAATATTTTATAATTTCTTATTATTATTTTATTTTATATTTAAGATAATAATAAATAGAATTCTTGTGTGCATGAACAAACTCCTGGCCGAAACACGTGTTGGTAACTCAAATTAAATCAATTTTATCCATTCAATATTTTCTTTCCTTCGTTTATTTATCATTTCAACATATTGTCGATTCATTTCCATTTTCAACTTACGCACACACACACACACACACACACACACACACACACCACACACATATATAATATATATATATATATATATATATATATATATATATATATATAGTGAGAAAGATAAGTGGAAAGACATAAATATATTAGAATTGATGAAATATAATTTAATAAATGCTGGCACATGTTTCGACGAGAAAATATTTACATATAATGCATTCTAATTAAAGTTATTTTAAAAGTAAAATACCGCCCTGTCGGCTGGGGCATTAGAATGCACCGACTGCACCTCTGCAGAGGGGTAAGACTCCCCCAATGGGGCCACCCGTGATGCTTAAGGATAGAGCCCAGGTGGATGAGCAGTTCATGACATACAATACTCCACTTTGGTCCTATCTTGGGCTAGACGGGCGGTCGGAGAGGCCCCCTCCGATCAATGGCGCTGGTCACGTCAAGCCCTAGCACCTATATGATTTCCCCAACCCTATTGCCCTTATGGCAAGCCCCAGCCCCTTTATCATATGGGTGCTAGAAGGCGGTGGCTGCGGGTCTACATGTCCTGGGAATGACGTTAAACTCTATCTGATGGTGAGGTTCCCAGTTTGGTTTTCTGGGGAATGGTGGAGCACCCCTTCATCACCATTGCTCCCTGGTCCACTCTGACCCGGAGTGGTAGTACCTGTTGGGTCCCATCTATGGGGTAAATAGAAAAATGTACTTATAAAAAAATTGTATTATCCATTAAGAATTGATTTATTTCAAAACTTTATCGGCATTAAATGTCCCACTGAGGTTGATATGCCGTAAAACAAAACAAACAAACAAAAAGTAAAATAAAACAATAGCAGAAGGGCATGTGCAAACCTATCTTCATGTTAGGAATTTTTAACCAGAAGAAGAAAAAAAAATCATATCATTATGTAACACTATGAAAATAAATAGTGCAACACCACAAAGCCAAGAGGTACAGAAAAAAAAGCAGTGGCAACAAAGCACTGGCACATCAACATCTTCAGGGAGAACCTTCAAATCCAACTGTTACGTAGCGCCTTTTCTTTTCTTCTCTGTCTAGTCTTCTATCTTCTAATGGTCTTCTAATGGTCTGGTATATCTTCTACAGGTCTCGTCTGGTCTTCTTATCTGGGTTCCGTGTCTGGTTCTGCTGGGGATCATTTCTTATCAGAAGCCTTGTGTCATTGTTAGCTTTTAGTAATAACAACAAGACTTCGATTTATAATGATGTTTCTTTATTCATGAACCCAGACCAGACAATGCGCGCTGAGAGTCACATCTTGCTAGCTTCTAACTCTGCAACTCACTTACTGCAACTCTACTGCAACTGGCTTACTGAGTTGCCCACCTTAAACCGGAAGGGGGGCTTTCTATCGCTTCCGATTCTCACGATCATCCCAGAACGCAAGGTGAGAGTGAGGTCAAGCATTGTCACTCACTCTCAAGGCCATCAGTTGTACTGATCGCCATAAGGATTTCTATACTACCTTAAAAAGTAATAGGGATCCAATTAATATGTAACACAACATCTGTGATCGTGGCTGCTTTTTGAACATTGGACTTCAATCCCAGGAGGCGCTGTAACTCTAGAGGTACAAGAAGTATATAGTCTTCCGTGACTGAAATGCCAATGAATTAAACGAAAGGTCACGTTTTTAGTATTATCTGCGTTATTCGGACTATTGTCCTCATCTTATCTTATCATTGTTATCTGTACAACGTTTCGGCCGATATGCCCTCCGGCCTTCTTCAGGTATTTCTTGTCGGACTCGGGAACCTTCTCGGACTCGGAAACCTTCTTTTCGAACTCGGGAACTTTCTTGTCGTAGTCGGGAACCAATGAAGATGAGGACAATAGTCCGAATAACGCAGATAATATTAAATCTTCAAGCCTCATCTCAAACATTCAGAGAAATAATGTAGATAACAATAAAGATATAGTCCGAATAACGCAGATAAATAAATCATCAAGCCTATCTCAAACATTCAGAGAAATAAGTGTAGATAACAATAAAGATGAGGACAATAGTCCGAATAACGCAGATATATAATCATCAAAAGCCTCATCTCAAAACATTCAGAGAAATAGGTCACGTTTTGAAGACGGTTACGTAATTTCTGTACCAAATGCAAAATTCATCAACCCAAAATTTTTCAAAGTTTTATAATTTTTTGAATTTAAATTTTCCAATTTTCTGAAGTCACCCTGGCGCAACACCATGAAGCCAAGAGGTCCAGAAAAAAAAGCAGCGGCAACAAATCATTGGCACATTAACATCTGCAGGGACAGCCTTCACATGTGATGTCTGTGATCGTGATTGCTTTTCGAACATTGGTCACAGAAGGCGCTGTAACTTCAGGGGCATAAGAAATATATAGTCCTCCGAGACTGCAATACCAATTTCTTTCGGTTGGAACATCAATAAATTCTTTCTACTTTATCTAATTGCACAAATCGTTGATATTTTGATCATTTCTCTTTTTTGGAGAAGACTCAAGTTTAAATATTTATTTCCACTTACAATGTATATATATATATATTCTCCCTCCAGCTATGGGTAAAATAGTAGGGCAGACTGGGCTCTTTAACCTTGGGTAGGTAACCAGTCCAGAAGAAGGAAAACTCTGAATTCAAAATTCCTGAAACCAGTCGTTGATTGGGTTATGTGGCATTCCTTGATGCACCAATCATTTTCCTATCGACTGTGCCAAAAAGTGCGGAATGGTCCAACACAAGCCTTCACCACTGTAAACAAAACGCTGTGCTGGTTGTTCACTGAATGAACAAATCATGCGTCGAAAATCGACGAGATGTCCATATTATATAGTATTATAAGTACGTATATTATATATATTAATAGTATATTATAAGTACATTTGCCACAGAACACCAAGGCTATTTTCGAAACGTATCAACGTTCATCTATGCTGCTCGTCAACCATATATTATCTATAATATATAATTATATAATATAATATATAATATAGTAATATATTAATATGATGTGTGTGTGTGTTGTTGTGTTGTTTTTTAATGTTTTAATTTTAAAAGTTGGGCGCTTATTACGAAAAGCATTCTAAGAATAAATGAATAATTCGAAATGTTATGGAGTATATGGATTTCAACTTATTTTTATTAATTCATTTATTTTTATCAATAAATTTTTCGAGTTCGTTAGATACCTTTTATCAATGTACTGTTGTTCCTGGTTCAACGGATCGTTTTTATCTCTGTTGTTATTGACAGCGAAGAAGGCGTCTGTAAAAATCAATAATAACGGAGTATTCCTGTCAGTGTTGAACTCCCCTCAACGTGAGGTTTGTAAGTTTTGGAATACCATGTTAGTTTCCTGGCTTTGTTATTCCGGAGAGATTGCGTTGTTGGAATATGACGTGT
>CM042180.1:44298530-44319944 GCA_023376005.1 Doryteuthis pealeii | reverse complement strand
GGGAGGAGGAGAGGAGATGAAATTACAAAAAAGTCAACCATTTTTCACCGACCCCCACCAAATTTGGAGAGCAAAAAAATCGGAATAACTCTGCCAATTTTTGGAATTAGAAGTTCAAATTTTGGGGATTGACTAACTTTAACACAATCCACACCTGTACAAAATTTCAGAAAAATTGAAGAGGATGGGTGACAATTACTTTTTTCTAGATGATTTGACATGGAATTACCCATATATATATATTATATATATATATATATATATATATATATATAGCAAATATATGCACCCTCCTGGGTGCAAGTATTTTAGTTAAATTTTATAATAAAAATATCATATTAAATTAGAAAGGCTAATGAAACTGAATAAGAATGTAGATAAACAGATTTTGAACAGAGGGGGTATGATTGAAAAATAGAACAACTTTGAAACTAACTCTTCCATCATTTTCCGTTACTCCCTCTTTCATTGGTAAATTTTCCTAATTAAAATGATTAGTTAAAATAGCAAGTAAAGAATAATATTACAGTTATTTCTTCTTGTTAAGGGATTTCTTTTAAGATTTATTGAAGAGATTTTTGCTCATATTCAATAAGATAAAACCAAACAATTAGAAATCAATAATACTAAGCATATATTTATTAAAATCAATTTTTTAATATAAAAATGCAAATTAGTCTTCCCATTCATACTGTAAACCTCTATTTTGTTGTATATATAAATACAATTGCGTGTTATTAGTATGTAGATATAGTCAACAGTGTAATTAATGTACAACAATTTTATTAATAATTGAGGTTTAAATAAAAATAAAATCATGGAGAATATGATGTAAATAACAAAGGGAATTGTGACTTGTATAGTAATATAGTTTCGGTTACAGATAGACAAACCACAATCTCCATTATAATAAGATATATATATTATTATATATATATATTATATATACGCACTGTGTATTACATTAAGTAACAATATTTTTGTTTCCTTATATGTGTCTAATACGGTTGTAATTTAAATATATATTACATTGTTAAGTTTTTTCTTTTCTATTACGTACATGTGATGTTACAAAATTTACCCCCCCCCAACCCCCCCCCCCCAAATATACAAACGGATACTTTCAATTTGTTGTATAATAATTGTAATAATTTTAAACTATAAACAGAAAATACAAATCTGAATATACAAATTCCCAATGATTTTAGTTTCTAGAATTTTTCCTCTTACCCTCCTCTCTAACTACTGTCTTCCACTTCTCTCTCTCTCCTGGTGTTCCAAATTTCATTTTAGTCCGGTCATGGACCGGGTACTTTAGCTAGTATATATATATATTATATATATATATATATATATATCATGTCGCGCAAGTAGCACGGATATCCATGACAATCTCACACCAACCCTCCCTGTCATTCATTGCCCCCGTAAGCTCCTCTGCGCAGCATCCAGCATCCACACATAGTTGGTCAATATAGGTCCTGGCTGGGCGGCCCACACTAGCACGCCCATGTTTTGGCTTCCACAGGAGTATGTCGCTTATGAGCTCGTCCTTGCTTCTCCAGCAGAGTCCCGCATACATAGTCCATCTTACTCGTATGATTTGGGGGATGGGGAGGGGCAAGTGGCCATACAGCTGCCTCCTTGTGGGGTGCTGTTTCCACGACTTGTTTAAGAATGCACGCAGCATTCTTGTGCAGGTCCCATCTAGGTTATTTTCAAGGCGCTTCGTTAGGGTCCAGGTGGTGCATCCATACAGCAATAATGATATAACCACAACCTTGAATATATATATATATATATAATAAAAAATTGACTCTCTCGTCGATTTTAGACGCATGAGTGTTCATCCAGTGAACAATCAACACAGTGATTTGTTTATAGTGGTGAAGGCTTGTGTAGGACCATTCCACACTTTTTGGCACAGTTGATAGGAAAGAATTGTTGCATCAAGGAATGCCACAAACCCAATCAACGACTGACCTCAGGAATTTTGAATTCAGAGTTATCCCTCTCATAGACTGGTTACCTACCCAATGTTAAAGAGCCAGTCTGCCCTACTATTTAACCCATAGCTGTAGGGAGAATAATATGGATTCATACCTTTCCCAAGGATATATATATATATATATATATATATATATATATATATATATATATATATATGGAGGCGCGTGGGCTAGTTATTAGAGTCGTGGAAAATGGGCTCGTCGTATATATATATATATATATATATATATATATATATATATATATATATATATATTCAGGAGAATATTACAATAATTTTACTAATATCTTTCTCATCCCTATGTGACATTGTATTTGTTGTTGGTATTCAGCCGGCAAAAATTCATTTGAAGTTGGTGTCAGATTGTTGTTGGTAAACAACAAATACCAAACAACCTGACCCAATTATTGTCAATAATGTAATTTCATCATTATAAGTAAACACATTATTAAAGATTGAAAGAAAGAAAAATAATTACATAGGATTGGTCGTCCGATTTCGATATTTATTAAAGAAAATATTTCATTGGTTGTTTGTGCTAAAGACGCCGTGTAATTAGTTCCATTTCCGGTGATCACATAATGCCATCTTTTTTTTTGTCTCCATTGTTTTCATCGCGGTCATTTTTTAAATTAACATATTTAAATTAAGTCACGTTCTTTTGTAGGTAATTAACAACAACAACAAGAACAATAACAACAACAACATAGAGAAACTTCGTGTCTTCATGTTCTCACTCGTTGTAGGCGGTGTCGTCAGACTAGTATGGACATTATTGGCAAGTATTATAGGCCAAACATTATCAGTTTTATATTATAAACATTATAAGATAAACATTATTGGTACGAGTTATAGGACGAACATTACTGGTCTACATTATAATACAAAAATTATTGGCAAAATTATGGGACAAATATTATTGAACTAAATTATCACACTCATATTATTGGCAAACATTATTTGTTTACATTATATGACAAACATTATTGGTACGAGTTATATGACACAATTATGTGACAAACATTACTGGTCTACATTATAATACAAAAATTATTGGCAACATTATAGGACAAACAATATTGGACTAAATTATCACACACATTATTGGCAAAAATGTTTGGACATACTCTATAGGTCTACATTATAATACAAACCTTATTGGCGAAAATTATGGGACAAAGATTATTGAACTAAATTGTCATACACATCATATTAGCAAAAAATATTGGCTAATCCTTATTGGTCTACATTGTAAGACAAAAGTTATTGGCAAAAATTATGGGACAAACATTATTGGTTTACATTATAATACATAAACTATTGGCAAAATTATAGTGCAAAAACTATGGGACTAAATTATCACTCACATATTATTGGCAAAAAATGTTGGACATACCTTATAGGTCTACATTATTGGCAAGAATTATGGGTTTTATTTGAAGTCAGAACACTCGTACACTAACTTCAAAATTTTTATTTATCTTAAAGTGAGATATAACGAGTGTGCACACGACTTAGCATACAGCCGGAATTAGCAAAAATTATGAGACAAACATTATTGGTCTACATTATAGTACAAAAATTATTGGACAAAATTATTGGACAAAATTATTGGATGAACATAATCTACACCAATGGTTCTCAAACATTTTTTTTACCGATGGACCCCTTTGATTCCTACTTGATTATGATCGACCCACAATAGCCTTTTGATGTTTAAAAGTGAAATTGTATTTTTATTTTTGCTTGCCTGGACCACACAAAATGTTATATGGTTCCCGGCCAGCAATATGCCTCCTGGTTGAGAATTAGTGGTATACATAATAAAACAAACATTATTAGTCTACATTATAAGACAAACATTAGTTTACATTATACGACAAACATTATTAGGTTATCTCATAAGACAAACATTATGAGGCTGTCTTATAAATGTAGATTAATAATGTTAACACTATTAGTCTACATTATAAGACAAACATTATCAGTTTATATTATTAGACAAACATTATGAATCTACATTATAAAACAACCATTATTAGTTTACATTATAAGACAAACATTATGAGTTTATATCATAAGACAAACATTATGTATCTTCATTATAAAACAAACATTATGAATCTACATTATAAAACAACCATTATTAGTTTACATTATAAGACAAACATTATGAGTTTATATCATAAGACAAACATTATGTATCTTCATTATAAAACAAACATTATTTGTCTATATTCTCGTTATTTGTCTATATTCTCAGTCTACATCATAAGACAAACATTATTAGTTTACATTATAAGACAGAAATTACTAATCTCCATTATAAAAAAACATTATTTGTCTATTTTATTAAACAAACATTATTAGTTTACATTATGAGACAAAAAGTACACCATTATAGAACAAACATTATTTGTCTATATTCTCGTTATTTGTCTATATTCCCAGTCTACTTCATAAAACACACATTATTAGTTTACATTATGAGACAAAAATTACTAATCTCCATTATAAAACAAACATTATTTGTCTATTTTATTAAACAAACATAATTACTCACCATCATGAGACACACAATGCTTTTGAGAATGGAGAGTAGAATGAAATTAAAATTACTAATCTCCATTATAAAAAAAACATTATTTGTCTATTTTATTAAACAAACATAATTACTCACCATCATGAGACACACAATGCTTTTGAGAATGGAGAGTAGAATGAAATTAAAATTACTAATCTCCATTATAAAACAAACATTATTTGTCTATTTTATTAAACAACATAATTCTCCCATCATGAGACCACAATGCTTTTGAGAATGGAGAGTAGAATGAATTAAAATTACTAATCTCCATTATAAAACAAACATTATTTGTCTATTTTATTAAACAAACATTTTAGTTTACATTATGAGACAAAAATTACTAATCTCCCATTATAAAACAAACATTATTTGTCTATTTTATTAAACAAACATAATTACTCACCATCATGAGACACACAATGCTTTTGAGAATGGAGAGTAGAATGAAATTAAAATTACTAATCTCCATTATAAAACAAACATTATTTGTCTAAACAAACATAATTACTCACCATTATGAAACACACAAAGCTTTTGAGAATGGAGAGTAGAATGAAATTAAAAGAAAAAACAATAAAAGTACATACACACATGACATCTGGTTCCATTCAAAGTGATAAATTGTGTGTTTGCCTCAAACGCTACTTTTCTAGCAAATGGCTGAATGTACGCGCGCGCGCGGACACCAAGAACAGAATTGTTTATTGACATTAAATTGCAATTAAATAAATAACAATAATTATTCGTTGCTTTCAGAAAAGAATCATGAATATTTTAAAGTTAGGAATTCATCATAACAAATATTTGATGAATTAAGAAACAATGTCTTTTCAGAACATTCAAGAATATATATATATAAATATATATTTAGTAAATGAAGAAAAACTCTTGCTTCATTACAATAATTTATTTCAACCGTATTAATACGGCATTAAGAGTCATGTTCTTTATATATATATATATATATATATATATATATATATATATATATATATATATTATATAATCCAAAAGTCCAGAGAAGAAATCTTCCTTACGATACAAGAGTTTTTTTCTTTTAAACCCGTCGCAGTTTGAGAGCTCAATGTGTGTTCTTAATGTTAGAGTCACAGAGCAAATTTATAAGTAAAGAAATAACAAAAGACTTAGAGATTTAGCGTTATAGTCTATTTCAGGGAGCTTAGACAAAGTGTCTAACTCTCCCGACTTATCAGATGCGAATGATGATGATGATATATATATATATATATATATATATATATATATATATATATATTATATATATATCATCATCATCATTCGCATCTGATAAGTTCGGGAGAGTTAGACACTTTGTCTAATATATATTATATATAATATATATATATATATATATATATATATATATGCTCCCACAAATTTGGTAATGAGCTCTCTAATTGGTAATTTAAATTTACTCTCACTACTAAGCAAATAAGCAATGATCATTTCCCCGGAAATTTGATCTCTCAGTGACCGTAAAATACATAAACAAACCTATGTACTTATAGTTTAAAAAACACCAGTCCCCGCATCAGCTGTCAGTGGGTGAGGGGATAAGATATCGGACTACCATGCGGTCAGTCTGACTTCGACCCTAGCCAAGGATAGTTGTGTCTAGCCACACTGAAGTGGCGTCAAACGCCGAAACACGTGTCTGTGAATGACTTATATATATATATATTTATATATATATATATATATAAATACATATATATATATATATATATATATATATATATATATATATATAAAGATAGATTTATATAGATAGAGAGATATAGATATATAGTAGAAAGCTATATATAGATAACCTACTTAAGTTTCGTCAAAAGGATCATCAGGGTTAATTAAAATGAATAGATCAAGAAATTGTTTAAAATCTGAGTTTGAAAAAAATTGAATACCCAACAAGAAAAGAAACAAAAAATAAAATGAAAATGTCTTCCGCATAAATTAACCCAACAAAATTGGCATGCCGTAAAATGCACCCATCCAACCAACCAATTAACTAATTTATTATTATCTAAGTCTCATTGGTCATTCCTTGTTGTACTTTATGGCTAGCAATAAAGAATGCAGATTGGAAATTTAAAAAATACTGGCGAGACTTGAACTCCCATTAACTTTATCCTTTATTAATCATAGCAGCTTGATAAATCTAGTATTATTTGTTTGCATGTGTATATGGGTATATGTGTATGTGTGTGTATGCATATATGTGTGTGTATGTCTATGTGTGTGTATGTGTATGTGTATGTATATATGTGTGTGTATGTCTGTGTGTCTGTGTGTATGTCTATTTTTAAATGTATAGAAACGTGAGTGTCACAGACAATGCATTACAGAAAAGGAAATATGGGGAGATGAATAATCAGGTTAACAGAAAGAAAGAAAGAAAGAAAGAAAAGAACAATAGAAATAAAAGAATAAAAGAAAGAAAGAAAGAAAGAAGTATCCAAGGGCAAGAAAGAAAGAAAGAAAGAAAGAAAGAAAGAAATGAAAAGAAAAAAATAGGAAACAAAGAACAAGAAAGAAAGAAAGAGAGAAAGAAAGAAAGAACAATAGAAAGAAAAGATAAAAAGAAGAAAGAAGAAGGAACCAAAGGCAAGAAAGAAAGAAAGAAAGAAAGAAAGAACAAGGAAGCAAGATAGAAAGAAGAAAGAAAGAAAAAAAAGAAAGAAATGAAAGAAAAAAATAGGAAACCAAGAACAAGAAAGAAAGAAAGAAAGAAAGAAAGAAAGAAAGAAAGAAAGAAGAACAAGGAAGCAAGATAGAAAGGAAGAAAGAGAGAAAGAAAAGAAAGAAAAAGAAAGAAAGAAATGAAAAAGAAAAAAATAGGAAAACAAGAACAAGAAAGAAAGAAGAGAGAAAGAAAGAAAGAACAATAGAAGAAAGAATAAAAAGAAAGAAAGAAGAAGGAACCAAAGGCAAGAAAGAAGAAAGAAAGAAAGAAGAACAAGGAAGCAAGATAGAAAGAAGAAGAAAGAAGAAAAGAAAAGAAAGAAGAAGGAAACCAAGAACAAGAAAGAAAAAAAAAAGAAATAATAGAAAGAAAAGAATAAAGAAAGAAAGAGAACCAAGGCAAGAAAGAAAGAAAGAAAGAAAGAAAAGAAAGAAGAAAGAAGAAGAACAAGGAAGCAAGATAGAAAGAAAGAAAGAAAGAAAGAAAAAGAAAAGAAAAGAAAAGAAAGAAAGAGGAAACGAAGCCCAAAAAAGAAAGAAAGAGCCTGGAAGTAAGATAGAAATGAAGAAAGAACGAAAGAGAAAATAAAGCAAGAAAAGGAAGAAAGAAAAGAACGAAAGAAAAAAAAGAAAGAGAATACTGTAAGAAGGAAAAAACAAAAATGAAAGAAACATAGAAAGATAGAAAGAAGGAAGGAAGCAAGAAAAAGAAAAAAAAAGAAATTGCAAGGAAGCAAGGTAGAAAGAAAGAAAGAAAGAAAGAAAAAGGAACCAGAAAAAGAAAGAAAGAAAGAAAGATGGAAAGGAATGAAATAAGAGCAAGAAATATAATTAAAATGAATTGAAGAAAAGAACGAAAGAAAGTAAAAAAGAAAGAAAGAAAGAAAGAAAGAAAGAAGGTACTAAGAGCAAGGAAGCAAGCAGGCACACAAAAAAGAAAGAAAGAAAGAAAGAAAGAAGAAAGAGAAAGAAAAAAAAAGAAATGGGTAAGTAACTAAAAGAAGCACGAAAAAAAGGAAGGAAAAAAAGAAAAACACAAAAGAAAGAAAGAAAGAAAGAAAGAAAACTTCTAAAAAAGAAAGAAAAATACTAATAAAGAAAGAAAGAAAGAAAGAAAGAAAAAATAAAGAAATAAAAAGAAAGAGAAAAAGAAGAAAGGAATGAGTAAGCAACAATAAAGAAACCAAAAATGTCTCCGAAAATGAAAATAGATGAATTTTTCTTATTAATTTTTGGATTGAATTCTTTTAAAAAAAATTGTTGTAAAGAGTGCGTGTCGGAAATGAAAGATAATTTCCTGGCCAGACTCGAACTCGAATTTTCTTTATCTCAGAAAAAAAAATCACACCAGCTGCTCTATCGATTTAGAATTATTTAATTACATATCTCTGTTTATTTGTGTCTCCTTATTTCATTTCTCTAGGAACGTATCTTTTCAGGATGATTCTGTATTTTGGAGAAGGGAAGTAAATTGATTGAAGTAATCAGACAATGGAAGAAAATTGAAAGAAAAGAAGAAAAAAAAGAAAGAGAGAAAGATAAATGAAAGAAGAAAAAAAAAGAAAGAAAATTAAAAGAAGAAAGAAAGAAGGAAAATAGATTCTTGATCAAAAGATGTAGGACTCAAAATTTTTTGAATAGAAGCAATATTTGGCTTCAAAATGGACTTTCATGAATTAATAATATCTTCAGCATTAACCAAGGGTCGACCAATACACGAGATCGACTTATTCACGAATGTGTACGGTATTCAAACATAATGGGAAGGACTAGGAGCAACCCTTGGCTTCATAAATTAATGATTTTGTGACCATAAATCAAGGGTTGACCAATACACGAGATCGACTTATACACGAGTGTACACGGTATTCAAACATAATGGGAAGGACTAGGAGCAACCCTTGGCTTCATAAATTAATGATTTTTGTGACCATAAATCAAGGGTTGACCAATACACGAGATCGACTTATACACGAGTGTTTACGGTATTCAAACATAATGGGAAGGACTAGGAGCAACCCCTGGCTTCATAAATTAATGATTTTGTGGCCATAAATCAAGGGTCGACCAATACACGAGATCGACTTATACACGAGTGTGTACGGTATTCAAACATAATGGGAAGGACTAGGAGCAACCCTTGGCTTCATAAATTAATGATTTTGTGACCATAAATCAAGGGTCGACCAATACACGAGATCGACTTATACACGAGAGTGTACGGTATTCAAACATAATGGGAAGGACTAGGAGCAACCCTTGGCTTAATAAATTAATGATTTTGTGACCATAAATCAAGGGTCGACCAATACATGAGATCGACTTATACACGAGTGTGTACGGTATTCAAACAAAATGGGAAGGACTAGGAGCAACCCTTGGCTTCATAAATTAATGATTTTGTGACCATAAATCAAGGGTCGACCAATACACGAGATCGACTTATACACGAATGTGTACGGTATTCAAACATAATGGGAAGGACTAGGAGCAACCCTTGGCTTCATAAATTAATGATTTTGTGACCATAAATCAAGGGTTGACCAATACACGAGATCGACTTATACACGAGTGTACACGGTATTCAAACAAAATGGGAAGGACTAGGAACAACCCTTCTTTGACTTCAGAAATTACGGACATCGACTAATATACGAGATCGTCTTGTGGACGAAAATGTTGTGTAACTCTTTCAAACGATGTTAATCAATGGTCGACTTATACACGAGTGTGTACGGTATCCAAACATAATGGGAAGTACTAGGTACCACCATTGACTTCATAAATTAATGATATCGACTAATATACGAGATCCACCGGCACACAAATGTCTACGTATCCAAGCAACACTTGGCTTTAAATTCAATTTAGTAAAACAATGATTTTATGACCATAAATCAAGCATCGACCTATACACAAGATCGACTGGCATACAAGTGTGTATCGTATCCAAGCAACACTTGGCTTTAAATTCAATTCAATAAATCAATGATTTTGTAGTAAATCAAGCCTCGACCTATACACGAGATCGACTGGCACACAAGTGTGTATGGTATCCAAGCAAAATTCAATTCTATAAATCAATGATTTTGTATTAAAACAAGCCTCGACCTATACACGAGATCATCTTGTCCACGAAAATATAGGCCAACTCTTTCAACCGATCGTACAAGAATTAAGGTGAATGACTCGTTATTTGAAAACCGGTTTCAAATAATGTTGATAATTTGTGATCCGGTCTGGCATGGGGTGGCAGGGAGCGCTTGGAGCGGAGAGAAATAATTCGTTAATGAAGGAGAGACTAGGGGGAAAAAGTGGGGATTTTTTTCGCCGGCATTTGCTTGGGTCTAATTAGGTATTATGGTGGTGGGTGTGAGGGATTGATTGGAGGAGGGGGTTGGATGGTGAGGCTTCGCTTCTGACAAGAGGCAGCAATTACGGAGAAAGTAGAATGGGCCGAGGATGCCAAAAATCTAAAGGCGGTCATTGATTTTTCACCTTGAGGCAAAAACCTATTGAAAATCTTTTCAAAAGTCAGAGAATACATATGCACATGCGCACACGCATGCGTAGATGGTTGCGTGTGGATCTCATATATATATATATATATATATATATATATAATATATATATGAATAAATATCAGATTGGGTAAAATCTAACAAAATATAATTAAAAGTTAAGGAATAAAGGCAGATAAAACACAAGCACCTTCATTCGATTACTTTTTCTCCTCAGTGTATTAACGAGGCTTCATCAGAATGTAATCTTTATATAATAATAATAATATTAATAATAATAATAATAATAATAATAATAATGATCCTGGATTGATTACAGAAAAGCCTATGACATGGTCCCACATACCTGGATTTTAGAATGCCTACAAATGTACAAAATTTCCAACAACATCATAAACTTCATTAAAAAAGCCATGGAAAACTGGCGAGTTCAATTAAAAGCTGGAAAACAATCTCTGGCAGAAGTAAAAATCCAAAGAGGTATCTTCCAAGGAGACTCATTATCACCACTACTCTTTATTATTGCAATGATGCCGCTAAACCATATACTGAAAAAATGTACGGGGGATACAAACTTAGTAATTCACAAGAAAAAGATAAACCACCTTATGTACATGGATGACATTAAAATTTTTGCAAAAAATGAAAAAGAATTGGAGAGCCCAGTACAAACTATTAGAATATATAGCCAGGATATAGGGATGGAATTTGGAATTGAAAAATGTGCTATGCTTGTAATAAAAAGGGGTGAAAGAAAAACTAATGAATGGAATACAACTACCAAATCAGGAAACTATAAATCTCTTGATGAAAATGAAAGCTACAAATACTTAAGAATTTTAGAAGCGGACAATATAATGCAAGCAGAAATGAAAGGAAAAGTTAAAAAAAGAATATCTCAGGAGAACTAGAAAACTTCTAGAAACCAAACTTAACAGCAGAAATCTGATCAAAGGAATTAATACCTGGGCTGTCCCCATTATAAGATATTCAGGACCATTCTTAAAATGGACAAAAGAAGAACTCAGCCAGATAGACCAAAGGACGAGAAAATTAATGATCATGCACAAGGCTCTCCACCCTAGAGATGATAGAGATAGATTGTATGTGTCAAGAAAGGAAGGGGGAAGAAGTCTTGCCAACATAGAGGAATGCGTAGAAACCACAATCCAACAACTTGAAGATTACACAAGGAAGAGCAAAGACAAACTACTTATGGCGGCCAACAATAGTAGAAACGGCAAATGGACAAACAGAAAAACGACAAAGACTAGAAAACAAAAATGGGAAGAAAAACAACTATACGGACGCTTCAAACGACAAATAGAAGAGGTTGCACATGAAAAGACTTGGACATGGTTAAAAAATGGAAACCTCAAAAGAGAAACTGAATCACTTATAATTGCTGCACAAAATAATGCCATAAGGACAAACTACATCAAAGCGAAAATTGATAAGACCCAACAAAATAGTAAATGTAGACTTTGCGGTAATAGAGATGAGACTGTTAACCATATACTCTGCGAATGTAGCAAACTAGCACAACGAGAATACAAAACTAGATACGACTGGGTTGGGAAGGTGATCCACTGGGAATTATCCCAAAAAATTAAATTTGATCATACAACAAAATGGTATATGCATAAACCAGAATCTGTTCTTGAGAACGAAACGCACAAAATTCTCTGGGACTTTGAAATAAAAACGGATCACCTTATCCCAGCAAGAAGACCAGACCTAGTGTTGATTAACAAAAAAGAAAGAACTTGTCAACTGATGGATTTTGCAGTGCCAGCGGATCCCAGGGTGAAGTTAAAGGAAAAGGAAAAAATGGACAAATATCTGGACCTTGCCAGAGAACTGAAAAAGTTATGGAATATGAAAATGAAAGTGATACCAATTGTAGTTGGTGCACTTGGAACAGTCCCAAAAGGATTAGAAAAGGGTTTGGAAAGTTTGGAAATCAAAGGAAGGATTGAAACCATTCAGAACACTGCACTGCTGCAATCTGCCAGAATACCCAGAAGAGTCCTGGAGACCTGAGGAGACTTGCTGTCACTCAGACTCCAGTGAAAGACCATTAGCTAATGCTGATGTGAAAACTCAAAAGGTGTTAATAATAATAATAATAATAATAATAATAATATATATATATATATATAATATTATATATATATATATACACCACACACACACACACACACACACACATATATATATATATATATATATATAAAGTAAAAGAAAAGTAGTCGGGGCGGCCTAAAGTCGGTATCAGCCAGTCAGCGATGGAGTCTATCCCTTTTCACTATATATATATATATATATATATATATATATATATTATTATATTCTTTTTCGAACATTTCAAAAATTCTCCGCTTTTTCCAATGAATTTGATTTTCAAATAAGGATTTACTCTGATGAAGGTCGAATTTTCTTTGTGTGCAGAACATTTCTACATTTTTTCTATTATTATTATTTCATTTCATTTGATTATTTAAAAATAATAATAGTTTGAATAATGTACACATGGATAAACTCCTGACCGAAACACGTGTAAGTAATCAATTTTGATTAAAATATCCTATTTTATCCATTCTATACTTTTTTCCTTTATTCATTCTTTCAACACATGCCGTCCATTCACTTCCAGTTTCATTTTACACACACACAACAACACACACACACACATATATATATATATATATATATATATGAGGAAATAACAGGTTGGGTAACAGTTTAATTAAAAGTTGTGGAATAAAAGCGGATAAAACACAAACAACTTCATTCATTTGATATTTCACCTCAGTGTATTAACGTCAGAATTTTATTTGAGACAAGAAACTATATCTATTTCTCCGGCTCTCTCCCAACCTTTTCAATATATATATACACATAGTAGTTTCGATGAAGAAAAAAGAAGTAAAAAGGGAATAAGAAGAGAGGAAAAGAAAAGGGAAAAGGAAAAGAAAAAGAAGAGAGAGGCGTACGATGAGGAAGAAGAAAAAAAAAGGAAAAATGAATGAGTTGAAAGAAAAAAGGAAAAGAAAGAGACAAACTATGAATGAAAAAGAAAAAGAAAAAGAAAAAAGAAAGAGAAAAAAGCATGTGACAAGGGAAAATGAAAAGAATGAAAAGAAAAAGTGAAGAAAAAGAAAAGAAAAAGAAAAAGAAAGAAAGAAAAAGAAAGAGAAAAAGAAAGAAGGATACAATGAAGGAAAGAAACGAAAAGAAAAAGAAAGAAAAAGAAAAAGAAAGAAAGAAAAAGAAAGAGAAAAAGGCATGTGACAAGGGAAAATGAAAAAAAGGAAAAAGAAAAAGTGAAGAAAAGAAAAGAAAAAGAAAGAAGAAAAAGAAAGAGAAAAAAGAAAGAAGGATACAATGAAGGAAAAAAGAAAACGAAAAAAGAAAAGAAAGAAAAAGAAAAAGAAAAAAGAAAAGAAAAAAGAAAGAGAAAAGGCATGTGACAAGGGAGAATGAAAAAAAAATGGAAAAGAAAAGTGAAGAAAAAGAAAAGAAAGAGAAAGAGAAAGTGAAAGAAAAAAGAAAAAGAGAAAAAAGAATGAGAAAAGGGAAGAGAAAAAGAAAGAGGAAAAGAAAGAAGCATACAATGAAGGAAAAAGAAAACGAAAAAGATAAAGAAAGAGAATGAGAAAAAGAAAAAGAAAAAAAGAAAAGAAGAGAAAAAGAAAAGAAAGAAAAAGTAAAAGAAAGAAAAAAAGAAAAAAGAAAAGAAAGAAAAAAAGTAAAGAAAGAGAAAAGAGAGAAGCATACAATAAAGGAAAAAGAAACGAAAAAGAAAAAAAAGAGAAAGAAAAAAGAAAAAAAAGAAAAAAAAGAAAAAAAAGAAAAAGACAAGAAAGAAAAAGAAAAAGAAAGAGAAAAAGAAAAAGAAAAGAAAGAGAAAAAAAAGAAAAGAAAAGAGAAAAAGAAAAGAAAGAGAAAAAGAAAAAGAAAAAGAAAGAAAAAAAGAAAAAGAAAAGAAAGAAAAAGAAAGAAAAAGAAAAAGAAAAAGAAAAAAAAGAAAAAGACAAAGAAAGAAAAAGAAAAAAGACAAAGAAAGAAAAAGAAAAGAAAGAGAAAGCAAAGAAAAAGTGAGAGAATGAGAAAAGAAAGAGACAAAGAAAAAGACAAAGAAAGAAAGTAAAAGAAAAAGAAAAAGAAAAAGAAAAATAAAAGAGAAAGAAAAAATAAAAATAAAAATAAAAATAAAATAAAGAGAAAGCAAAAGAAAAGACAAAGAAAAAGAAAGAGAAAGAAAAAAGAAAAAGAAAAAGAAAAATAAAGAGAAAGAAAAAGAAAAAGACAAAGAAAAAGAAAGAGAAAGAAAAAAGAAAAAGAAAAAGAAAAAGAAAGAGAAAGAAAAAAGAAAAAGAAAAAGAAAAAGAAAGAGAAAGAAAAAAGAAAAAGACAAAGAAAGAAAGAGAAAAAGAAAGAGAAAGAGAAAGAGAAAAAGAAAGAGACAAAGAAAGAGACATAAGATAATATTAATATATTTATACATCTTTGGTAAAATTTGGTTGTATATTCTTTTGACCTCTTCCTCCCTGGGGTCAAATTAATTGAGACCGACCCACTCCCACCGCCACCGTAAAGAATGAAAACAACAATTTGGTAATTGTCATTTCAATTAAATCAAACGTTATGTGACATACACATGTACACAAAGGAAGTTAATTAATTACTTAATTATCTGAATTCCATTACGACAATCAAAGAGTTAATGGGATTTACAAAAAGCATTTACAGAAAGGAAACTTCAAAAATGGAATTTCTTTGTGACCCCCCCCATCGGACACACACCAGGGATTTTTATGTCGGTGTGGACACACGAACACACTGGCGTCACATTAATTAGCTATTTATCCAACCTGTTTGCCACGGGCAGGATGTGACACAAGGTTGTAAGTATAGGTAAAGCATACAGCGAGGATCGAACTCGTTATTCAATATTAATAGATCTGCGAGACCAGCCTGCTAACAATTTCTCAACGACGAGACGCAATTTTTACACAACCCGGTAGCCATGGTGACACAATTACGCAAGTATAGGCCATCAACTAAGGATGGAACTATACAGTAATAATTGATATATTAAACTATTAAGTAATAATTGATATATTAAACTATTCAGTAATAATTGATATATTAAACTATTTAGTAATAATTGATATATTAAACTATTCTTTGATAATTGATATATTAAGCTATTCAGTAATAATAAATATATTAAACTATTCAGTAATCATTTATATATTAAAATATTCAGTAATAATTGATATATTAAACTATTAAGTAATAATTGAATATATTAAACTATTCAGTAATCATTTATATATTAAAATATTCAGTAATAATTGATATATTAACATATTCAGTAATAATTAATACATTAAACTATTCAGTAATAATTGATATATTAAACTATTCTGTAAAATGAATATATTAAACTATTCAGTAATAATTGATATATTAA
Source organism: Doryteuthis pealeii (assembly GCA_023376005.1). Lineage (NCBI taxonomy): Eukaryota > Metazoa > Mollusca > Cephalopoda > Myopsida > Loliginidae > Doryteuthis > Doryteuthis pealeii. The sequence goes on along the minus strand of CM042180.1, from coordinate 44,303,640 downwards.
ATTATACAGTAATAATTAATATCTTAAACTCAATAGTCATAATAACTATATTAAACTATTAAGTAATAATTGATACATTAAACTATACAGTAATAATTAATATATCAAATTATTCAGTAATCATTGATATATTAAACTATACAGTTATAATTTATATATTAAACTATTTAGTAATAATTGATATATTGAACTATTAAGTAATAATTGATATATTGAACTATTAAGTAATAATTGATACATTAAACTATACAGTAATAATTAATACATTAAACTATTTAGTAATATTAAATATATTAAACTATTCAGTAATAATAAATATATTAAACTATTCAGTAATAATTAATATATTAACCTATTAAGTAATAATTGATATATTAAACTATTCAGTAATTATTGATATATTAAACTATTCAGTAATAATTAATATATTAAACTATTCAGTAATAATACAACTGGATTCTCTGCTACAATGAGATACGTTCTTGTTCTACCTAGGACTTCAATGAATACAACTGGAGTCTCTATTACAAGGAGCTATACCCTTGTTCTACCTACACCTGCACAAGCTGAATCCTTACTACACAGCCTAGAAAAGGCAGCACGAAATGTCGGCCTGTACGTGAACTCTGATAAAACTGTGTTCATGTCTTTCAAAAACAAAAGCGACATCTCCACCATCGATGGCAAACTCCTAAACTCTGTAGAATAATTTAGATACTTAGGCAGTAACATCTCCTCCACAGAAAACGACGTTAATGCACGCATAGGAAAGGCATGGGCAGCTATAAATAAATTATCGATCATATGGAAATCCAATCTCACGGACAAGTTAAAGAGACAGTTCTTCCAGGCCGTTGTCGTATCAGTGCTGCTGTATGGCTGCACCACCTGGACCCTAACTAAGCGACTAGAGAATAAACTAGATGGGAGCTGCACAAGAATGCTGCGGGTGATCCTGAAAAAAGACGTGGAAACAACACCCCACGAGAAAACAGCTGTACGGCCACCTGCCACATATCACCCAAACCATCCGAGTAAGACGGAAAAGACACGCGGGACACTGCTGGAGAAGTAAGGACGAACTCATCGCCCTCCCGTGGAAGCTAGCACATGGGCACGCCAGTGTGGGCCGACCAACAAAGAAGTACATTGACCAGCTCTGTGCGGATACAGGATGCTGCACAGAGGACCTTCTGAGAATGATGAGCGATAGGTATGGATGGACAGAGATTGTCATGGATATCCGTGCCAATAGCGCGACATGATGATGATGATGATATATATATATATATATATATATATATATATATATTGACCAACCCCTCTGCACGAGCAGGATGCGACACAAGGTCAATTTCTTAAGCGGAGTTCAACAGGTTTGAATTCAAAGCTTTCCTTCTAGACTGGTTACCTAGCCATGATTAAATAATCCATTCTGCCCGGCTATTTACCCATAGCTGGATGTCGACTTGGATCATACCTTTACCAAGAGTATTTGCACCATGTGAAATGCAAGCAGCTTCGTCCAGGAATTGAACTCGGGTCGATTTACCAATAGGAGACATAAACGCTTAAAATGGCGAGCAGTGTGTCTAGAGATTTGGTCTTTTTTAGTCATTTATATCCCTTATGGGCCTCTGTAGAAACCGTTCCTAATCGCTGGAGATCATTTTCCCTGCAATTATGTCTCCACTGACCTTCCGTAGAGACCGTTTTTCTTCGATATTTTCCGAATTTGGACATTTCTTTTTCTGACGTCTCCACTGATCCGAGTCCGGAAAATTGACAGTTGTTTTCACCGGATCCGATATTCACTGGAAAAGATTCCTCGGATATTTAGTGTGTCTGTGCGCATGCGCGTGTATGGGCGGATGTGGATTTATGTGGGGGTCCACTTATTTTTCCATATATGTATATATATAATATGAATGTAATACACACATACTCGTCAAACATAAACATACAGCTGCGCCTATTGACACACACACACACACACACACACACATTATATATATATATATATATATATATATATATATATATACATATGTATATATATATATATGTTAATATGCGTGGTGTATGTTTATGTATGTATGAGTATGCGTGTATTACGTCCATATCTTCTATTCCTTCTTTCTTTCTTTCTTCCTTCTTTCTAGTTTTGTATTTATTTCCCCCCCCTCTCTCTATCTCTCTCTATCTATCTATCTCGTTTTGTTCATATCTATCTATCTATCTATCTATCTGTCTGTCTATCTGTCTCAGACTATTCATGTCTATCTATCTATATATCTATCTATCTATCTATCTCGTTCTGTTACTATCTATCTATCTATCTATTTATCTATCTCGTTCTGTTCTTATCTATCTATCTATCTATCTATCTATCTATCTATATACCTCGTTCTGTTCATATCTATCTATCTATCTATCTATCTATCTATATGTCTGTCTGTCTGTCTGTCTGTCTCAGTCTGTTCATATCTATCTATCTATCTATCTATCTCGTTCTGTTCATATCTATCTATCTATCTATCTATCTATCTATCTCAGTCTATTCATATCTATCTATCTCGTTCTGTTCATATCTATCTATCTATCTATCTATCTATCTATCTCAGCCTGTTCATATCTATCTATCTATCTATCTATCTATCACGCGCTATTAATATATATACCAATGCATCAGCAATATGAGTACTTGTAGTTTATAGATGCACTAGAAGTGGCTACCCGGCGTCTCCTGGTTAAAGGGTGGGGGTAAAAAGCTAGTCACGCAGATCCATTATTGCTGAATCACGAGTTGGATCCTCACAGGATGCCCCATTAAAATCCCTATGTAAAAAAGTCATTGCATTGATACAGACGCCCTGAAAAGAAAAATTAAAAAGAAAATTAAAAAATGCATTTGAATTTTATTTTTCAATTATTTTCATGCATATGAATCAAAACTTCATTATTTTTGCTCAAAAAGCAAGATCTGGTGACAGTGAATGTGTATATGAATTTACTTTGTCGTTCTATTCTCATAGTTTCCTACCCTTTATATATGTAGCTCGGTGGGTAGAGCGTTCGGCTAGAAACCACAAGGTTCCTAGTTCGATACCAGCCCTCGCCAACTCAGCGTATGAGTCGCACAGTGATCTGTGCGGTAAAGTAAGGTGCTGATGTTAGGTGTGGCGCTCCACCTCAGACGCGAAAACACTCTTCTTGGTCTGGCGCTAGTGAAAAGAGGATAGAATCCCTCGCTGCATGGCTGATACCGACATTAGGCCGCCCCGACGACTTTACCTTTTTGTTAGAAGCGGCTACCCGGCAAAGCCGGGGTAGAGGAAAAAACAACAAAAAGTAATAAAACAAACGTGGTGTAATGATTATCAAATTAGTCTTGTGTAAGAAGAGTAACACGAATCGACCTTCTCATACGACGTATGAAGTTCAGAATGCAAATGGCGGTGCCCACCAGTCATTAAATAGAGACTTACCGACGGCCTGCCACTAATATTTGCATAACACCACGAACAGTCACTCTAAGTTAACTATCAATAAATGGACGTTACTCTAACCTACCCACACATCTTGCAGATCCATTACTACTAAATTAGCAAGTACGATCCTCACAGGATGCCCCATAAAAATGCCCGCGTAAAAAAACGTTCTCTCACCCCCCCCCCCCCACACGCGCGCACCTGTGTGATCCCTAAAGCAACAAAATTGGCCATCAACAACAACCCGATTCCTTTGTGACTTGTTTTGGCATTAAATGACCCGAAAAGGTTGATATGGCGTAAATCCCATAAAGAGAGAGAGAGAGAGAGAGAGAGAGAGAGAGAGAGAGAGAGAGAGAGAGAGAGAGAGGGGTGATCACTTAAGCACCAACCGGTTCTATAAGTAACCCGAGACCTTTGTGTAACACAGTGACTTGATTAGACATTAAATGGCCCGAAAAGGGTTGATATGCAGTAAAACAAACCAAACCAAACCAAACCTAGATTACAGAGGTTAAGCAACGATATGTCTGTTCAATATTTAGATGGGTAACCTTTTAACGAATAGCTGGGACTGTAAACAAATTTCTTGTCGTCTCTCTCTGTGGTCAAGACACGCTGAAAATACTCTCACTAGATCAACAGCAGATACTATAAATAACCTGATATTAAAGTGACTTGATTCGACATTAAATTACCCGAAAAGGGTTGACATGCCGTAAAACCAAAACAATCAAGCTCTGTCTGTCTGTCCGTGTGTCTCTTTCTCTCTCCGAAAGGACAGGTTTCCGCTTGATCACCGAAGTTAAACAGGAATTAGCCGGTTCAGTATTTAAGCAACAGCAGGTGCTGAAAGCAACCGGAGTCCGTTTTTTATAGAAATTATTTGATTTGGCATTAAATGACCCGAAAAGGGTTGATGTGTCGTTAAACAATACAACCAACACACACACACACACACACACACGCACACGCACGCACGCACACACACACGCACACGCACGCACACCACACACACACACACACACACACACACGCACGCACGCACACACACACATACACACACACACACACACGCACGCAGGCACGCACACATACACACACACACACACACACGCACACACGCACACACATACACACACACACACATACGCACACACGCACGCACACACGCACACACACACACACACGCACACACGCACGCACGCAGGCACGCACGCACGCAGGCACGCACACGCACACACACACACACGCACGCACGCACGCACGCACGCACACACACGCACACAGAGGCATGAGTGGCTACTGTAAGCAATCTGAATCCTTTGTTTATCAAAATTACTTGTCTTGGCATTAAATGACCCGAAAGTTGATATAAATAGAACCAACCAACCAACCACCACACACACACGCACACCTATATGATTTTCCCAACCCTATTGCCCTTATGGCAAGCCCCAACCCCTTTTTATCATATAGATACTAGAAGGCAGTGACTGAGGGTCTACATGTCCTGGGAATGACGTTAAACTCTATCTGATGGTGAGGTTCCAGTTTTGGAGGTTTGGGGAATGTGGAGCACCCCTTCATCACCATTGCTCCCTGGTCCACTCTGACCC
>CM042180.1:44276030-44286030 GCA_023376005.1 Doryteuthis pealeii | reverse complement strand
ATACACTTTTTATACATATTTTACACTTTTCTATAACTTTACATCAGACTTTTTTGAGTCTTATTTCATTACTATAATGCTTCTGATTATTTTCAAAATTGAAAATGAGATTCATTTTATTTTTAAATAAATTTCATTTTATTTTTAAATAAAATTCATATTATTTTTAATGCAGACAGCACAATTTTATTTTATTTTTTTTTTATTAATTCCAACGTTTGACTAGCAGCGTTCTGTTTTTACTAACGATCTTTTTTCCCGTCTTATTTTTGTTGATGACCGACCCACGTGCGGTTGATACATTATAATGCAATAGGGTCCTCATATTAGTTGAGGATGGGCCGAGTGTTGCTTTTTAAAAACCGTCAAGAGAATTGGCCCCGAAACGGTTTGCACACTTTCTCTTCTGATGAGCCTATTTCAGTTGTAAACATCGTTTGTTTTTTCATTATATCTTATTCATATATATATATATATATGCATATATATTATTATTATTATTATTATTATTATTATTATTATTATTATTATTATTATTATTATATATTTTCTTATTTAAGAGGTTCTTCCGGTCAAAGCCTGATATTTAGCATAATCCTATTGTCCGAGATTTTCTTTATTTCAAATCACTCTCTTCATTCGAGGTCCGGTCGCCCAACGCCGCCTTTTTCGTGACTAGTTTTAAATGTCCAAAAATGGGACCGGGTCCGCCATTGTTGAACGCGCCAAGTCTCGACAAATGTTTGCGCTCTTTTTCCCGCCAACTCACTTGATGACGTCAGGTAATAAAATAACCGCGCAGGCGCAGACCGAGAAAAACCTTCCGGTCAATATGCTAATAGGCGCGGGCTTCTTCTCCAAAATGGTGGCAGCGGCCGGTAGCGATAATTTATTGGTCTTCCACTTAGCGAAAGTCGACACAAAAGGAAAAACTTGGGCGTTAAATCTGGAACGGCTTGGAAGTTCGAACTGTGGTGTCGGCGGTGATGACGTGTTGGGTAAGGGGTGGTGGTGGTGCGGGGGTGGGGGTAAGGGTGGTAGTTGAGGAGCTTTTGGCTTCGACCCAACTGTTATTAGCTGTTGTGTATTTTGTTTGGTTTGCTCCAACCTTCAGCTCCGCGACCGTCGCCCCCCCACCCCAATTCGCCCCTTGCGCACGGAGCAAATCATTTAGCCAATTGAGAAGCATAAGTTTGCCAAAAGGTTTCTTTCGCCGAGAAGATTTTTCATTTTTCATTTTGAGAAATACCTACAAAGACAGGCCAACACGAGAATCGCACACACGTGTATTTACTCAAATAGCAACCACTGCCTCACCAGCAGGATGAGATATAAGGTCGATTTTTAAGCAGGGTTTATATATATATTATATATATATATATATATATATATATATATATATATCATCATCATCATCATGTCGCGCTATTAGCACGGATATCCATGACAATCTCTCGCCAACCTTTCCTATCATTCATTTTTCCAGGGCGGTCCTCTGCGCAGCAACCTGCATCTTTGCTTAGTTGGTCAATGTAGGTCCTTGCTGGGCGGCCCACACTAGCATTCCGTGTGTTGGCTTCCACAGGAGAACGTCACTTATGAGCTCATCCTTGCTTCTCCAGCAGTGCCCGGCATGTCTTGTCCATCTCACTCGAATGGTTGTGAGATGGGGGCAGGTGGCCATATAGCTGTTTCGTCGTGGGGTGCTGCTTCACGATTTATTCAGGACTGCACGCAGCATTCTTGTGCAGCTCCCATCCAGCTTATTCTCAAGGCGCCTCGTTAGGGTCCATGTGGTGCATCCGTACAGCAACACTGATACAACCACCGCCTGGAAGAATTGTCGCTTATGTGTTATGTTCTTGTGAACGTTGTTTGTTTGGTCTTCTGAAGCATTGGAATAAAGAACAAAAACAAGAAAAACGGAACAAAAATCAGAATTTTTATATATTCAACCGTTGCTCTGTTCCTGGTTTAATCGATTCCTTGATTTTATATATATATATATATATATATATATATATATATATATATATATATATATATATATATATATATATGAAAAGGTGGAATGAAAACATCATCAATGCTGTTAAAGAAGAAAACAATTTATAATATAATCATAGCTGATACTGATCAATATTTCGATTTTACAAAAATCATCATCAGAGCTCATTCACTGCGTGGTGTTTAGATCGGAGAAGAATGTCAAATCAGTTCACAAACAGAATTTTGCAGAATTAGGGGTTTTTTTTGTTTGTGAACTGATTTGACATTCTTCTCCGACCCAAACAACCACGGAGTGAATTAGCTCTGATGATGATATTTGTAAAATCGAAATATTGATCAATATCAGCTATGATTATATTATAAATTGTTTTCTCTTTAACAGCATTGTGTGATGTTTTCATTCCACCTTTTCATACTCGTACTGTCGGATTAATTTCCTTTCTTTTAACTTATATATATATATATATATATATATATATTATATATATATAGAGAGAGAGAGAGAGATAAAGTGGGGAGAGAGATCCAAAAGAAAGCAGCAGCAACAAAGCACCGGCACATCAACATCTTCAAGGACAGCCTTCATATTTTCAAACATTGGACTTCACAGTCATAGGAGGTGCTGTAACTTCAGGGGCACAAAAACTATATTATAGTCTTCCGAGACTGAAATGCCAATAGTAATATATATATATATATATATATATATATATATTAGAAAATACGTGATCCGTTCGGTCACCCATTGAGCTCGGGTTAGAAAATCACAGGATAAAATTGTATGGTTGCTGATGAGCACTCTGATTAAAAATAAATTCTGTGAATCTATCTAAAAGCTAATTTCTTAAAATGCTATCTTGTTAGGGTTAGCGTTAGGTCTAGGGTTAGGGTTACAATTATCATTTAGCCAATATAGTTTATGTTGCTTTCGCCGAGAAGATTTTTCATTTTTCATGAGAAATATACAAAGTTATAATCGCACACAATGTGTATTTATACGTGACACATGGTCAATGATTTGATGCATACCTTTCCCAAAGGTATTAGGTCATTTTCTTAAGCAAGTTTAACAGTTTAGAATTCAGAGTTTTCCTTTACCTGGATTGGTTACGTTAAGTTAAAGAACCCAGTCTGCCCTACTATTTACCCATTGCTGGAGATAGAGTAATTGGATGCATGCCTTTCCCAAGGGTATTAGGCCAATTCTTAAGCGGAGTTAACAATTTTGAATTCAGAGTTTTCCTTTTACTAGACTGGTGAAATATGTTATCAACAGGCAGAATATATATTATATATATATATATATATATAATATATATATATATATATATTCTATACATTATTGGCAGATTATTACCGTCGGTTTCAAGGCATCATATGCCTTTCGTCAGATAAATCGCCTCTAAATAAATATCCGTTATAAACCGGGTTCTCGCTTTATTTCACCGCGTGTATTTCTCGTGCGTTCGTGATGTTAACATAATGTTCGAAAATATTTTTCCTTTCCGAATATTATGTTTATATTTGAACCTTGATTTTTCATATAATAATAATAATAATAATAATAATAATAATAATAAAAGAACTGAAATTTAAGGTTTCTATAAACAAAAATGAAATAAAAAAATACCCAAAAGCAACTGAAATGATCGCGTAACTTTCGCCCAGTCATAACCACGGTCTCAAACAACCTCTGGGTCATCGCCTGTCTCTCAACGTAGCAATCCCAACGGTTTTTTGACACCATAATACATCATACAACACAGCTTTTGCCAATCTATCATGTAACGGTATTTTCAATCTGAACATTGATTTTTCATATAATAATAATAATAATAATAATAATAATAATAATAACTGAAATTTACGTTTTCTCCAATCAAAAGTAAAATACAAGATACTGAAAAGAAACCGAAATAATCACGTAACTTTCGCCCAGCGAAAGCCACGGTCTCAAACCACCTCTAGGTCATCATGCGTCTCTCAAACTAGAAATCCCAACGGTTTTTTAACACCGTAATAAATCATGCTAAACTATTTTCGCCAATCTATCATGCAACGGTATTTTCAATCTGAAACTTGATTTTTCATATAATAATAATAATAATAATATAATAATAATAATAATAATAATAATAACATAACTGAAATTTAAGTTTTCTCCAATCAAAAGTAAAATACAAGATACCTAAAAGAAATCGAAATAATCACGTACCTTTCGCCCAGCGAAAGCCACTGTCTTAAACGACCCCTGGGTCATCATGCGTCTCTCAAACTTCAAATCCCAACAGTTTTTTCATCATCATGTCACGCATGCAGCACAGGTATCCATGACAATCTTTCGCCAACCTTCCCTATCATTCATTACACCTGGAAGCCTCTGTGGAGCAGCCAGCATCTTCACATAACTGGTCAATGTAGGTCCTTGCTGGGCGCCCCACACTTGCATGTCCATGTGTTGAATTCCGCAGGAGAACGTCGCTTATGAGTTCATCCTTGCTTCTCCAGCAGTGTCCTGCATGCGTTGTCCGTCTCACTCGGATCCGACACTGGCCAGTGCTCGAATTTTCGCCAATCTATCATGTAACAGTATTTTCAATCTGAAACTTGATTTTTCATATAATAATAATAATAATAATAATAATAATAACAACAACAACATAACTGAAATTTAAGTTTTCTCCAATCAAAAGTAAAATACAAGATACTCAAAAGAAACCGAAATAATCACGTTACTTTCGCCCAGCGAAAGCCACGGTCTCAAACAAACTCTGGGTCATCGCCCGTCTCTCAAATCCAAACGTTTTTTTAACACCGTAATAAATCCTGCTACAATATTTTCGCCAATCTATCATGTTACGGTATTTTCAATCTGAAACTTGATTTTTCATATAATAATAATAATAATAATAATAATAATAATAATAATAATAATAATTGAAATTTAAGTTTACTCTTTTAGCATTCCGCGTTGCTCCTGTGTCACATCTAATATTCTGTATGTCACATCAAAGCCATTGCTTTGTATGAGTTTGGCTTTTCTTTTGGAATATTCCTCCATATTGTAGAATTGGATAAATGTTTGATGTCTTTAACTGTCAAGTCTTCTACTCATTGTTTGGTTTTAACGGAAAGAAAAGAAAAACATATGACAGGTCTTTTATTTCCTTTGTATGTATTTTCCTCTTCTTATTTTTTTCAAAAGATTCAACCAAAGATGAAGAAAAATTGGACGCTTTTCAGAAAAGAAATAACAATAATGTATCAATGAAAAGCGGTAAGTGTATAGGAAAAAAATTGATAGGCGATTTTTCCTACTTTATTACCGAACACAAGACTTGATGCTCTTTTCAGAGCTCTTTTTCCAGTCTCAAATCAACCATTGGGAAATGACCCCAGAAGACAAACACTTTTCAGAAAAAAAGAACGATAATGTATCAATGGTAAGTAGCAAGCGTATAGGAAAAATGATAGGCGAGTTTGTGTTTTTGATTACCGAACACAAGACTTGATGCTCTTTTTAGAGCTCTTTTTCCAGTCTCAAATTAGCCATTGGGAAATGATCCCAGAAGACAGACACTTTTCAGAAAGAAATAACGATAATATATCAATGGGAAGCGGTAAGCGCATAGGAAAAAATGATTGGCGAGTTTTTGTACTTTATTACCGAACACAAGATTTGATGCTCTTTTCAGAGCTCTTTTTCCAGTCCCAAATTAACCACCGAGAAATGACCTCAGAGGAGATACTTTTCAGAAAAAAAAAACGATTATGTATCAATGGGAAGCGGTAAGCGTATAGGAAAATATGATAGGTGAGTTGGTGTTTTTGATTACCGAACACAAGACTTGATGCTCTTTTCAGAGCTCTTTTTCCAGTCTCAAATTAACCATTGGGAAATGACCCCAGAAGACAAACACTTTTCAGAAAAAAAGAACGATAATGTATCAATGGTAAGTAGTAAGCATATAGGAAAAATGATAAGCGAGTTTGTGTTTTTGATTACCGAACACAAGACTTGATGCTCTTTTTAGAGCTCTTTTTCCAGTCTGAAATTAACCATTGGGAAATGACCCCAGAGGAAGATACTGTCCTCTGAGGTCATTTCTCAATGAAAAAAATAACGATGATGGGAAGCGGTAAGCGTATAGGTAAATGGTAGGTGAGTTTGTCTAACGTAGCTGGGGACAGTCTAAGAAAATTTATACTTATTTTTATACCTATCTAATTCTCATTGTTGTTCTACGTATCTAATGAGCTGGGTCTGTTGTTGGGCTGGCATTCTCTCTGTTCTTCGGATCTGAAACCACTCATTTCTTGGGATGACTTGTCTTGTGTCGTTGCTTTGTTTTGATTAGCGAACACAAGACTCGATGTTGTTTTTTCAGAGCTCTTTTTCCAGTCCCAATCGAGAAATGTCCTCAAAACACACACCGCATCAAAACCAAACCAAATTGGACACTTTTCAGAAAAAATAGCAATGATGTATATATGAGAAGCGGTAAGCGTCTAGGAAAAAATGATAAGTGAAGTTGTGTAAACGTAGCTGGGCCTAGTCTAAGGATATATATATATATTATATATATATAAAGTATAATTTTAAGTAGAAAAACAGAGAAATTCTCTAGAACAAAAAACAAATTTCAAACACACGCACCTATCATATCAAATGAACATCTGATGAACTATACCTATTAAAAGAGTAATGAAAGCTCAGTTAATAAATTTATTACTAAGCCGTGACCTGCGTGCGACTTACGCACAAAGATTGTGGAACGTTACATCATTTTTTCTCAATTTTTGAGCGCAAGTCGCATGCAAGTCACGCGCAAATCGCACGCAAGGATTGAAAAAAAAATAACGTAGCGTTCAACCGTTATTACACAGCCATTATAATAGAAAAGTTTCAGAAACACACACAAACATATCAAATATCGGACATATTCTGCCAAAAAAATAACTCAATGCCTGAAGAATACAACAGATCAGAAACACGTGTCGCATATGTAAGACAAAAAGAATAAACATTTTTTTCTGAGAAGATAATACATTTTGCAGACCTTCTTCTTTTTATAAAATATTAAATTTTCTCCCTTTGGAACCAGAACAACATATATAATATATATATATATATATATATATAGATAGATAGATAGATAGATAGATAGATAGATTTTGTAGGGAATAATGACCATCTTCTATACTTTTACAAAATTAAGCCCCCCCAATGAAGCCACCTGTTGGCCTTGGATAGCGACCCGTGATGCTTAAAGACGGAATCCTGGTGGATGAGCCATCTATAACATGCAACTCCCCACTTTGGCCCTTACTTAGACGGGAGGTCGGAGAGGCCCCCTCCGATAAATCGGCTGGTCACATCAAGCCTTAGCAACTATATGATTATCCCGACACTATTGCCCTCATGACAAGTCCCAACCCTTTTTATCATATGGATGCTAGAAGGCTGTGGCTAAGGGTTGTAGGAAAGGCTGTCTACAGTCTAAAGAGAACACAATATATGTTTTCAGAATGTAAAGACAAAGGGAAAGCACATGTACCTTTAACCTATTTTATTTACATACACACTCAACAACAGTCAATAAAACAAGTACTTAGGGGCAGTACTTACAATTCAGAATATCTCCCTCGTTGAGTGGGGGTGTCAGGTCGAGTCTTCAGTTATTACTCCCTCACTGAGGGGGAAGTTCTTTCAGTCACAAAGTCTGAGAAGAGCGCTCGTTTCTACGAGGCTTCCTGGTTGGTGCCAAACCGTAAAAGAGGGTTCTTCATCCGACCTGACAGGGGACGTTACCTTTACTACTTCCTGTCCCTAAAGGCACAGGAGAGTTCTAGTCCCTACAGGGTCTCCATGTCTTGGGAATCACGCTAAACTCTATCTGATGGTGAAGTTCCAGTTCTGGAGCTATGGGGAATGTGAGGTACCACTGCTACCTAGTCCACTCGGACCCGGAGCGGTAGTACCTCTTAGGATCCCATCTATGGGTTACATAAAAAATTTGCTCATAAAAAACTTGAGCTTAAAAATTATTCCAATCTATGACTATGAATCTTTCAAAACTGCCGGCATTAAATGACCCTTCGAGGTTGATATGCCGTAAAACAAAACAAACAACCTTAAAAATTAAGAAATACTACATAGTATCCGGGTTATGGGCCGGGTTAGCTCAGTCGGTAGAGCGTTCGGCTAGAAACCACAAGGTTCCTAGTTCGATACCGGTCCTCGCCAACTCAGCGTATGAGTAGCATAGGGATCTGTGCGGTAAAGTAAGGAGCTGATGGTAGGTGTAGCGCTCAGATGCTAAAATAATCTCCTTCATCTAGCGCTATTGAAAAGGGGATAGACTCCCTCGCTGACTGGCTGATACCGACTTTAGGCCGCCCCGTCGACTTTACCTTTTTTACTTTTACATAGTATCCAGGAACATAAATTTATGTTAGATAATGTTGTTTTCTGAACGCCTATAAATACATATCCCCGAAAATAATTCGAAGGGGCCATGACCCCAAGTTTAGGAATAGTTAGTTATCTGCTTCTTGTCAAAGTTGTCCATACCAACCAGTTTGTAATCCGCCCCCCTCACTCCCGGAAACTATGGCGTCCTGATCCGTGTTCAAATCCTCCCAAAGTGAAGAGTCAGCCAAAGTGATTGGGGCTTTGGAATTCTTTCATCCCTGGTTAACCGATGCGTGACCAGTCTGTTTGCAAGGAGAGAGAGAGAGAGAGAGAGAGAGAGAGAGAGAGAGGAGAGAAGAAGAGAGAGAGAGGGGGGAGAGAGGGAGAGAGAGACAGAGAGACAGAGAGAGACAGAGAGAGAGAGAGAGGGGAGAGAGGGAGAGAGACAGAGAGAGAGACAGGGAGAGAGAGACAGAGAGAGAGAGACAGAGAGAGAGACAGAGAGAGAGAGAGAGAGGGGGCGAGAGAGGGGGAAAGAATCTGAAGGTGTTGGGCTTTGGGAGAACCGGGGATGAGGATGTGGTGAGAGTAGCGGGGTCGGGTCAGGGTGGGGATTTTGCTGGTCAATATTGATCGTCCATTTTGCCCGAAGCCAGTAATCTTCTTAACTCTTGAATCAGATGCTGAAATTTTGGCACCTTTTATGAACTTTGACACGTGTCATTTATCAATGTGTAACGCCAAATTTCTTCTTCTTGTTGGGTTTATTTGTTTCGATTTTATTTCAAATACAAAATGGCTGACTCCTTTTTTTTTTTTTGATTTTGTTTTTTTTGTTTTTGCTTTTATTTATTTTTTTTTTTTTTTTTTACAAAAAAAGTCATTCTTCACCATTTTTGTTTTTGGGTGTTTTTCTTTTCATTTTTTTTTTTTGTGTGTGTTTTACAAAAAACAAACACTCATTCCTCACTCATATTCATTATGTATTCTTTCTAGTCACATTATTTTACTTCTTTCTTTCTTTCTTTCTTTCTTTCTTTCTTTCTTTCTTTTTATTTCACTTATTTCTTGTTGTTGTTGTTGTTGTTGTTGTTTCTTCTTCTTCTTCTTCTTCTTCTTCTTCTTTCTTTTCCAGATCATCAGCTTCTTCTTCTTCTTCTTCTTCTTCTTCTTCTTCTTCTTTTCTTTTCCAGATCATCAGCTTCTTCTTCTTCTTCTTCTTCTTCTTCTTCTTCTTCTTCTTCTTCTTCTTCTCTTCTTCTTCTTCTTTCTTTTCCAGATCATCTTCTTCTTCTTCTTCTCTTCTTCTTCTTCTTCTCTCTTCTTCTTCTTCTTCTACTAATTTCATTCATTTACTTCGCTTTTTTATGACATGCAATACTCCACTTTGCCCTATCGGGCTAGACGGGTGGTCGGAAAGGCCCCCTCCGATCAATCGGCTGGTCACATCAAGCCCTAGCACCTATACGATTCCCCCAACCCTATTGCCCTTATGGCAAGCCCCAACCCCTTTTTATCATATGGGTCCTAGAAGGTGGTGGCTGCGGGTCTACATGTCCTGGGAATGGTTAAACT
>CM042180.1:44256030-44271030 GCA_023376005.1 Doryteuthis pealeii | reverse complement strand
AAAGAAGAAATCAATCATTGAAGAAGGATCGATAGGTTTCTTCCTCAATCTTACTTCAAGTGTGGGAACATGGTTTCGAAAGTCCTTATTTCTATTTCTTCATGCTTCGATAAATCATACGCATTGCTTCTAGTGGATTTTCGAAATTGAGGTGGAGAAATTGGTCATATTTTAACCAAGCGCTTTCAACCATTTTCTCTGATCGCCTCATGGATGCTGGGTGAGTATTGTCCAAATACACAACACAACACAACACACACACACAACACCACACCACAACACACACAACGCGCATATACTATATAATAAATATATATATATATATATAATCTAATGAGTCAGACACCTACTATTAGTTCGCATAAAGGCTCTTCAGGCTAAAATCTGACTCAGAATTTTAGCCGAAGAGCTTTCATCGAAACTAATAGTAGCTTCCATTTGACTCATTAGATTATCTTATATTTGCTCTACTTAGTATTGAGCACTTCTCCTTATTAATTTACTATTCTCCTACGGTTATATGAATATATATATATTATATACAGTATATAACATATAAATGTTTTTTCTTTTGGCCCCCCAAATTGTACAAAGATATTTTTTGTTGGTACGTACTATCTTGCTTTTTCTTTTTTTCAAAATTTTTTCTCCCTGGTGAATGTTGGGTAGTATATTTTCTACAATTCAAACTATTTGCTGGGTTTTTTCTCACCGCAAGGATTTACCAACACTCTTGTATAGTAAATTAATATATATATAATAATAATATATATATAATATATAATAAAAAAAAATTATTAATATAATGTTAGAGATTTACCTATGCTTATTATAGATCTACATGATTGAGGCTGGGAATCTTTAGATGTTCTTCGCGTCAAAGGACGAAATATTTCTCTCCACTTGGACTGGTTTGAGTCTTATTTTTGCTTCACTTTCCTTTACCTCATCGTATATATATATATATATATATATATATATATATATATATTATATATATATATAGTATATTAGAAGAATGATTGAAAGAAAAGAAATGTAGATGTAATAAAAATGAACGTTTATCAATCATTTAATCAAGTCAATTGCAAGTGTTTCGTCCGTTTATCAAAATGTATACGGATTTAGTATCATTATTATTAAAATAATCAGATAGATGGAGTTGAAATGATGATGATGATAATAATAATAGGAAAAATGTCAAAATATTCCGTACACAGATTTTTTACGACCTTCATCAGAGTGAATTTTTTATTTTTTATTTATTTATTGATTTAAAAAAAAAATCAAAAAAATATTAAAAAAATAAAAAAAATCACTCTGATGAAGGTCGTAAAAATTCTCTCTGTGTACGGAATATTTTTACATTTTTCTTCTTATTATTATTATCATCATTTCAAATCCATCTGATTATTTTAATAATAATAATAATAGCGTAAATCCATATACATTTTGATAAACGGACCGAAACACATGTGTAAGTGATATCGATTAAAAGTGATATTGATAAAATTCATTTTTATCCATCTACAATTCTTTTCTTTACTCATTTTTTCCTCATATTGTCGGATTCATTTCCCTTTCCATTCTTACATATTAGTATGTACATAGTTTGTCAAGTTAATAATAATATAAAAAAATATGATAAATGAAAAATTCAATAAAAAGCAAAAGAAAAGTTATTCACGTTTTGGTTGTGCCGAGAACTTTTCCGTTTTTAGAGTAAGTAAAAGAAGAAGAAGGGTCTAAGGAAATTGATCAATTGATCTATTGGGCGAAAAAGGAATAATCAATCATTGAAGAAAGATCGATAGGTTCTTCGTCAATTCTTAGCTTCAAGTGCGGGAAAAATAGGCATATTTTTGCGAACGTCCTCGTTCGGACGCGGGCTTTTTCTTTCTTTTCTTTTTTGTTTTGTTTTATTTGGTTCGTCTATTTTTGTAGATTCTCCATTAGTTAGCAAAGAGCTGGCAGGCAGGAAGACTTGCAACTGACATTTAAAACAATGTTGTTCAACAGAAAGAGAGAGAGAGAGAGAGAGAGAGAGAGAGAGAGAGAGAGAGAGAGAGAGAGAGAGAGAGAGAGAGGGAAGAGAGGGGGAGAAGTGAAATAGAGAGAGAGAAGAGAGAGAGTGAGTGAGAGAGAGAGGGAAGAGGGAGAAGTGAAAGAGAAGTGAGAGAGGAGAGTGGTGTGTGTGTGTGTGTGTGTGTGTGAGAGAGAGAGAGAGAGAGAGAGAGAGAGAGAGAGAGAGAGAGGAGAGAGTTAAGGAGAGATGCTTAATCAACACGGTATAGGAGAGTGAATACTTTATGCAAAGACAGACAAAATCTTGGAGAGAGAGAGAGAGAGAGAGAGAGAGAGAGAGAGAGAGAGAGAGAGAGAAGAGAAGAGAGCGAGAGATGGAGGATGAGAGAGAGCACTAGGGTGATGAGAGAGACGTGGAGAGAGAGAGAGAGAGAGAGAGAGAGAGAGAGGGATGAGAGAGCACTAGGGTGAGTGAGAGAGACGTGGAGAGAGAGAGAGAGAGGGGAAGATAGAAGTTAAAGAGAGATGCTTAATCAACAACACGGTATAAGAGAGCGGACCAAATCTTGGAGAGAGAGAGAGAGAGAGAGACAGACAGAAAGTGAGAGAGGGAGAGAGGAGAGAGAGAGAGAGAGGGTGAGAGAGAGCCCTAGGGTGAGTGAGAGAGTGTAGAGTGAGGATGTCAGAGAGAGAGAGAGAGAGAGAAAGAGAGAGAGAGAGAGAAAAGAGAGTGAGAGAGGGCACGTGGTAAGTGAAAGAGACGTGGAGAGAGGGAGTGAAGATGTCAGAGAGAGAGAGAGAGAGGAGAGAGAGAGAGAGAGAGAGAGAGAGAGAGAGAGAGAGAGAGAGAGAAACGATCAGGAATTGCTTCTGTCCTTCTTCGGGCCATTTTTTTTACCTTGTCTATTTCTATCTATTCTGTCTACAGACACCCAAAGAGAAGACGGAAAGGAAAAACAGTGAGTCCAATATATATACATATGTATATATATATATATATATATATATAATATATATTGTGTGTGTGTGTGTGTGTGTGTGTTTGTGTGTATCCATTAATATACAAACACACAAACATACACATATATATGCGTGTGTGTGTATGCATATATTAATGGACTGAGATGAATAGATATTAAGATTGGTAAAATGCTTCTTTAACTATATATTATATATATATATATATATATATATATATATATATATATATATATATTATATATATATGAGTGTGTGTTGTGTATTAATAAACGAAGATGGATAGTTATTACGGTTGGAGCTTTAACTGATATATATAGTCCTGTATATATATAAATATATATGTGAAACACACCACACACACACACACCACACATATATATATATATATATATATATATACACATACCATATATTATATATATAATATATATATATATATATATATATATATATATATATATATATATATATATATATATATATAATATATATATATGTATATATATAGTAATGGAAAAAACATGGTTAGTCATGATTAAACATGTTTCTTTAACTGGCATATATATAATTATATATATTACACGATTTTAATTTTTTTATGTGTAAAAATCAAAAGAAACAATAAAATAGTTGTGAAAAGTATATAATAAGCAGGTCATACATATACACATAGTAACAGACATATAGACACACACACACATATACACACATATATATATAGGTTGATGATATCAAGTGTTTACTTATATATATATATATATATATATATATATATATATATATATATATATATATGATTAATCAATGCCTGAGGAAGATATCAGAAGATCTGAAACACGTGTCGCAAATTTAAGATAAAAATAAAAAAACTTTTTTTTTCTAAAAACAAAATCCATTTGCGGACCTTCTTTTTTTTATTAAAACACCACACACACACACACACATAATATATAATTATAGATATTATATATATATATATATTGATCAACCGAATTTTTATTTCTTATGAGTGTCGTCATCTCAGCTAAAAATCGACCATTCGTTTTTTATTATCGGAAGAAAGTAAGAAATATTACGTAGTACACAGAAAAAAATTATAATAAAAAAGTAAGAAATAAAGAAAGAAAGAAAGAGACTAGTGGTAAGATAGAGAGAGGGCGTGAGCGCTCGGAAGCGATAAAACTAATTTGTTTGAATCGAGCATAATGAAAAAATAAAAAGAAGGAGTTATTAAGCAAATGCGGACTTAGTTAATTTATCGGAGTTTTACTTGGCGGTGTTAAGTTCAAGGTTATAATATCCATTCTAATTGGTTGAACAAACAACTCCGACCAAGGGTGTTACATACACAAAGGACTTTACTACAAGCACATGGAAATGATACATATAACAGGAATACAAAGAAGATATAATAAAGAACACATTCATGAATAGAGATACAATAAGGAAGTATACAAGAGATACATAAATCTACAATAGAGAAGTAATGGAGAGTCCATAAAGCAATGTCACTTACTAAAGTTGTGTTGGGGACTGAAGCCCCTACACAAGAAGGGTGTAGACAAATGTGTAACACATGGTTGGCAAATCCCGGAGAAGAAAGAGTAAAAAGGATTCAAAACTGGCGCTTGCCTGCTTAAATAGCAAAAACCCCTGATGGTGAGAAACGAGAGTCCAGAGGGAAGATAACTCCTCCAGCCAAAGGGAAGACAATCCAACAGCGACAATGTCTTGTGCCAACTTTCATATTTCAGCAATTCTGAAGAAATCTCATGGTCCTGTGACAAACTTCTTTCTAGTGAACTGGTCTGACTGAATTTTTGATTCTTCAGAGTGTCTTTTATATAGAAAAATATTCTGCCATTGTGACATGGTCAGCCACGACTAATCGACAAGCACCCCAAATAAGTCTACCCCTTGATTTCTGACAGATCTGACAAACATATCAATTTAGGTATTTGCAAGCGATACACTCGAACATAATGAAAAGATAAAATGAAGAAAGACTGAAACAAACAATTAGATTCAAAAACAAAGAAATTAAGAAAAAGTACAAAAAGAAAAACAAAAAAGAAAATGAGAAAACAGGAAACGTCTACAAGGAAACAAATCCAATTCCACGTTCAGTGTCTTGACGTCGTCATCTGGTAATTTGATTCAAATCTTTTCCAAACTAATTAATGCTTCGCTGCTGCGCCGCTTTGCATTGCATATTTAGCAGACACCGGTAAAATGTGATGGAAAAAGCAACAAAGTTTGGTGATATTGTAAGCGATAGCTGGGATGCAATGAGCCAATGGTGACGATACTTGGACTTCGAAACATGTGTGGCACCAAAGTCATCATATTATGGCTTTGTTAGCAACACGGCCATTTGCATCAGGATATATGGAGAAAATAAAAGATATAATTTTTTAAATTCAAAATAACGCACACTATCTGACTTTTAATCACACTCATTATATTTAATTTTGAATATTATTTTCACTTTCCTAATAAATTAATAAAACCAACAAAACATCTCGCCATCTATTACACACACACACACACACACACACACACACACACACACAAACGAAAAGAAAGAAGAAAAGAAAGAAAGAAGAGAAAATAAAACTGAAAAAATAAAATAAAATATGCAAAGAAAAAGAAAGAAAAATGGGTACATAAAAAAGAAGGAAAGAAAGAAAGAAAAGAAAAGAAACATGGAAAATATAAGAAAAATATGCAAAGAAAAAGAAAGAAAAAATGTGGTACACAAAGAAAGAAAAAAAGAAAAAAAGGAAAAAAAGAAACACGGAAAAACAACAACAAATATAAAGAAAGAAAGAAAGAAAGAAATTAAAAAAGAAAGAAAGAATAGTGTGTATTGTATACAAGAAGGAAATAACGAAAGAAAGAAAGAAATTAAAAAAGAAAGAAAGAATAGTGTGTATTGTATACAAGAAGGAAATAACGAAAGAAAGAAAGAAAGAAAGAAAGAAAGAAAGAAAAAAGAGTAAATGCACATAAAAAATATAAGAAAATATGCAAAGAAAAAGAAAAAAAGAAAGAAAGAAGAGAAAATAAACTTTAAAAAAGAAACACGGAAAAAACAACAACAATTATAAAAAAGAAAGAAAGAAAGAAAGAAAGAAAGAAAGAAAGAAGAGCAAATAAACATGAAAAATAAAATAAAATATGCAAAGAAAAGAACGAAAAAATTTGGTACACAAAGAAAGAAAGAAAGAAAAAATGAATGAATGGATAATAAAAAGCAAGAAAAAGAAAGAAAGAAAAAAGCTTATATAAATAATAAGTAAAACAAAAATTTATACAATATTTTGAATTTCCCATTTAAAAAAATTCTTTAACTAACAAACAAAAAACATTTAAACTTTCCTCTTTCGTTAAAATTAGTTGAAGCCAACAAAAAGAACTCGCCGTGATATACCGAAGCAGTGTGGAAAATGCAAACGGCCTCATTCCGTATTTGAACCCGGATTGAAAAGTCCACTTCATTCGACAATAACAAAGCGTACTGCTAACAAAGACTACAAACGTCGTACCTTTCCGAAACGCTATGAAAAATGCAAAAGGCTTCGTTCAGGATTTGAACTCGGGTATCCAAGTTCACTTCTCTTTGATAACAAAGCTTTCTGGTAAAAATGACTATAGACGTTGTAATTTTTTATTCGTGCATGCTATTGGAATTTCCCGAAAATTCTGCTCATGGGTGGGGTTGGTCTATGAGTGGTTGGGGTGGTTTTGTTTTGTTTTGTTTTGTTTTACGGCATATCAACCTCAATGGGTCATTTAATGCCGATAAAGTTTTGAAATAAATCAATTCTTAAATGGATAATACTATTTTTTTTATAAATACATTTTTCTATTTAACCCATAGATGGGACCCTAACAGGTACTACCACTCTGTGTTGCCCCACATTTCCCAAACCTCCCAAACTGGAACATCACCATCAGATAGTTTAACGTCATTCCCAGGACATGTAGACCCTCAGCCACCGCCTTCTAGCACCCACATGATAAAAAGGGGTTGGGGCTTGCCATAAGGGCAATAGGGTTGGGAAAATCATATAGGTGCTTGACATGACCAGCCGATTGATCAGAGGGGGCCTCTCCGACCACCCGTCTAGCCCAAGATAGAGCCAAAGTGGAGTATTGCATGTTATGAACTGCTCATCCACCTGGGCTCTATCCTTAAGCATCACGTGTCGCCACCCACGGCCAACAGGTGGCCCCATTGGGGAGTCTTACCCCTCTGCAGATGTGCAGTCAGTGCATTCTAACACCCCAGCCGACAGGGCGGTGGTTGGGGTGGGGGGGAGAAAGAAACTGGAGGTTGAGAAAAACAAAAGTATTGTATTCTTAAAAAAAAAAATTCACAATCTGTGGAAAAACTCTAATGTGGTGAAGTTCCAGTTCTGGAGCTCCGGGGAATGTAACCCTTCATTGTCATAATTCCCAAGCTCACTCAGAGGGGTAGTACCTGTTAGGGTCCCATCTATAGGTTAAATAGAACATTGAATGAATACCATTACGAATTTAAGATTATTGAAATGGTTGTGGGTATCCTTTTACCAATTCTCCAAATGTGTCTCGTTTAACACTATGTAAAAAACATCGTACCTTTACAAAACACCATGGAAAATGCAAACGGCCTCGTCCAGGATTTGAACTCGGGTATCCAATTCCACTTCTTTATACGATAACAATGGCCTCGTTCGGGATTGGAACTCTTAGTAATCATAGAATCATACTAACCAATTCTAAAAATTTCGCACCTTTCCGAAGCGCTATGAAAAATGCAAACGGACTCATCCAGGATTTGAAGTCGGGCATTCAAGTCTACTTCTTTCTACGATAACAAAGCGTTCTAGTACAAAGACTACATAGGTTTCACCATTTTGAAGCGATATGGAAAATGCAAACGGCCTCGTTTGATATTTGAACCCGGGTATCCAAGTTCACTTCTCTCTTTGATAACAAAGCGTACTGCTAACAAAGACTACAGACGTCGTAACTTCCCGAAACGATATGAAAAATGCAAAAGGCTTCGTTCAGGATTTGAACTCGGGTATCCTAGTCCACTTCTTTCTACGATAACAAAGCGTACTGCTAACAAAGACCACAGACGTCGTACCTTTCCGAAACGCAATGGAAAAAGCAAACAGCCTCGTCCAGGATTTGAACTCGTACTAATCATAGAATCATACTAACCAATTTTAAAAATTTCGCACCTTTCCGAATCGCTATGGAAAATGCAAACGACTTCGTTCAAGATTTGAACCCGGGTAGCAAAGTCCACTTCCTTCGACGATAACGCAGCGTACTAGTACAAAGACTACAGACGTCGTACCTTTCCGAAACGATATGAAAAATGCAAACGGCCTCGTCCAGGATTTGAACCCGGGTATTCAAGTCTATTTCTTTCTACTATAACAAAGCTTAGAGTGCAAAGACTACATAGGTTGCAACTTTTCGAAGCTATATGGAAAATGCAAACGGCCTCGTTCGAGATTTGAACCCGGGTATCCAAGTTCACTTCTCTCTACGATAACAAAGCGTTCTGATAACAAATACTATAGACGTTGTCAATTTTTATTCATGCATGCGGTTTGAATTCCCCGAAAATTCTGCTCATGGGTGGGGAATGTGTGTGGGTGGTGGTGGCCTAAGAGTGGCTGGGTGGGGGTTGGGGTTAAGAAAGAAAATGGAGGTTGATCAAAACAAAAGTATTGCATTCTTTAAAAAAAACAACATTCACAATCTGTGGAAAAACTCTAAAGTGGTGAAGTTCCAGTTCTGAAGCTCCGGGGGAATGTACCCCTTCATTGTCATTATTCCCAAGCTCCCTCAGAGTGGTAGTACCTGTTAGGGTCCCATCTATAGGTTAACTAGAACATTGAATGAATAACGTTACGAATTTAAGATTATTGAAATGGTTGAGGGTATCCTTTTACCAATTCTTCAAATCTATCTCGTTTTAGCACTATGTAAAACGTAAGCAGCCTTGTTCACGATTTGAACTCGGATAGATAAGTCAACTTTCTTCAACGATAACCGTCCCAAAGTGCACTGGTAACAAAGTTTACAGACGTTGTATCGTTCCCATGCCCTATGGAAAATGCAAACAGCCTCGTTCGGGATTTGAACCCAGGTAGCATAGTCCACTTTCTTCGACGATAACCTTCGGGACTCTTACCGGTAACAAAGATTACAAAAGTCGTACCCAAACGCTATGGAAAATGAAAACGGCCTCGTCCAGGATTTGAACTCGGGTATCCAAGTCCACTTCTTTCTACGATAACAAAGTGTACTGCTAACAAAGACCACAGACGTGACATGGAAAATGAAAACGGCCTCGTCCAGGATTTGAGTTCGGGTAGCAAAGTTCCTGTTCTTTCTACGATAACACAGCCTACCAGTAACAAAGACTACAGACGTCATACCTTTCTGAAACGCTATGGAAAAAGCAAACGGCCTCGTTCGAGATTTGAACCCGGGTATCCAAGTTCAATTCTCTCTTTGATATCAAAGCGTACTGCTAACAAAGACTACATACGTCGTATCTTTCTCACACGCTATGAAAAATGCAAACGGCCTCGTCCAGGATTTGAACTCGGGTATTCAAGTTCACTTCTTTCTACTATAACAAAGCTTAGAGTGCAAAGACTACATAGGTTGCAACTTTTCGAAGCGATATGGAAAATGCAACCGGCCTTGTTCGAGATTTGAACCTGGGTATCCAAGTTCACTTCTCTCTACGATAACAAAGCGTTCTGGTAACAAAAACTATAGACGTTGTCATTTTTTATTCATGCATGCGGTTTGAATTTCCCGAAAATTCTGCTCATGGGTGGGGAATGTGTGTGGGTGGTGGTGGCCTAAGAGTGGCTGGGGTGGGTGTGTGGGTAAGAAAGAAAATGGAGGTTGATCAAAACAAAAGTATTGCATTCTTTAAAAAAAAACACATTCACAATCTGTGGAAAAACTCTAAAGTGACGTTTATCTGAACGCTTTGAAATTCAAATAAATGATACAAAAGTTTTCTTTCGCAGAAGACAAAATCTTTTCTTTATTCTTTCTTCTTTATTTCATTTTTTTTTCTTCATTTTTTTCTTTCTTTCATTTTGTTTTTGTTGTTGTTCTTTTATTTGAAGGGACTTAAAGCTCATCGGCGATAGCGGGTATTCAAAATGGCGACCTTTCTACCTGACGCGCTGCTTTCGATTGTGCGTTGTTCGTATCGAACTCCTTTTGTTCAAACGCTAACTTCTTTGCTTTGTGTTCGACAGCTCTGTCGTTGACATCTTTAGGGAATTTTTAGATATCTCATTGTAATCACGTCTTGTTGGAGAACTGAAGCCTTTTGTTAACCTTTCTGTCGTCTTTACTCTATTCTTAGACTTTGAGAGTGAAAGGGAAAATCATAAAGACCAAACGAAGCTTCTTCTTT
Organism: Doryteuthis pealeii; assembly: GCA_023376005.1. Taxonomy (NCBI): domain Eukaryota; kingdom Metazoa; phylum Mollusca; class Cephalopoda; order Myopsida; family Loliginidae; genus Doryteuthis; species Doryteuthis pealeii. Next base: position 44,260,568 of record CM042180.1, on the reverse strand, counting down.
TTCTTCTTCTTGGTGGGTTGCACGCGTTTTTCAATGCTTAAACTTTTCGCCTTATTAATACATTCTTCAGATACTTTTTCGAGCGAGTGTCTTTTTTCTTTCTTCTTTTCATTATCTGTTTCTGTACCTGTCTTTCTGTTCATTTTAGTCTGCCCACAAAGAATTGGTGTCATCTATCTATCCATCTATCTATCTATCTATCTGAATAAGTCTTCACTAGCAGGACCTGTGGATATACCACAGTATGATAATTTAATATTTACAACATTTGATATGTTTACTTAAGAGCGAAACCGATTAGCGATATTACTTCCGCGCGCCCACCCCTCTCTCTCTCTTTCCGATACTCTTTTTCTTTCGTTCTTTCTTATTATATTTTTCTGTATCGCTTGTCCTTTTCCTTCCCTTTATAAAAAAAACCCGGAATAGTCCATCATTTATCAGAGTTGACGACACTCATAAGTGGTGTCGTCTATCTATCTATCTATCTATCTATCTATCTATCTGAATAAGTCTTTACTAGCAGGACCTGTGGATATACCACAACATAATAATTTAACTCTCTTTACTAGGAAGACCTGTGAATATACCACCGTATGATAATTTAATTATTACAACATTTGATATGTTTACTTAAGAGCTATTGCTAAATAGTTCAATACTAGCAGGACCTGTGGATATACCACAGTATAATAATTTAATTATTACAACGTTTGATATGTTTACTTAAGAGCTATTGCTAAATAGTTCAATACTAGCAGGACCTGTGGATATACCACAGTATAATAATTTAATTATTACGACATTTGATATGTTTACTTAAGAGCTATTGCTAGATACTTCAATATGTAAAAGGATACTAATCTTGATTTAACTCTCTCTTTCCCTTGCTCTTTTTCTTTCTTTCTTTCTTATTATATTTTTCTATTTAGCGTGTCCTTTTCCTTCCCTTTCTTTCTGTATAATAAAAAAGGAATGGTACATTATTTTGCAGATGTGACGACATTCATAAGAAATAAGAATTCGTCGGATAAGCAACACCAGATAATCACGAATCATTTGTCTTACTGTCAATTTTAGTCTACAATTGGTGTCATCTATCTATCTATCTATCTATCTATCTGAATAAGTCTTTACTAGCAGGACCTGTGGATATACCACAGTATAATAACTTAATTATTACAACATTTGGTATGTTTACTTACGAGCGATACCGATTAGCGATATCACTTCCGCCCGCTCACCCTCTTTCTATTTTTCCATTTCTTTCTTTCTTTCTTTCTTTCTTTCTTATTGTATTTTTCTGTATCGCTTGTCCTTTTCCTTCCCTTTATAATAAAAAACGGAATGGTCCTTTATTTAGCAGATGTAACGACCCTTATAAGAAATAATTTGTGTTCACTATGTATGTATGTATGTATCTATCTATCTATCTGAATAAGTCTTTACTAGCAGGACCCGAGGATATACCAGAGTATGATAATTTAATTATTACAACGTTTCATATGTTTACTTATTTATAAATGATATATATTTAAGATATAATATCCGTATCTAGGAAAATCTAGGAAAATATGATAAAAATTCTAATTAAAAAACAAAATAATCATTAATACTAGCAGGACCTGAGAATATACTACAGTATGATAATTCAATTATTACAAAGTTCGATATGTTTACTTAAGAGCTATTGCTAAATACTTCAATATGTAAAAGGATAATAACCTTGATTTAACTCTCTCTTTCACTTAATCTAAAGCCTTTTGTTAACCTTTATGTCATCTTTGCTCTATTCTTAGACTTTGAGAGTGAAAGGTAAAATCATAAAGACCAAACGAAGCTTCTTCTTTTTCTTCTTCTTGGTGGGTTGCACGCGTTTTTCAATGCTGAAACTTTTCGCCTTATTAATACATTCTTCAGATACTTTTTCGAGCGAGTGTCTTTTTTTTCTTCTTTTCATTATCTGTTTCTGTACCTGTCTTTCTGTCCATTTTAGTCTGCTCTCAAAGAATTGGTGTCATCTATCTATCTATCTATCTATCTATCTATCTATCTATCTGAATAAGTCTTTACTAGCAGGACCTGTGGATATACCACAGTATGATACTTTCTTTCTTTCTTATATTTTTCTGTATCGCATGTCTTTTTCCTTCCCTTTATAATAAAAAACGGAATGGTCCATTATTTAGCAGAGTCTATCTATCTATCTATCTATCTGAATAAGTCTTCACTAGCAGGACCTGTGGATATACCACAGTATAATCATTTGATTATTACGACATTTGATATGTTTACTTAAGAGCTATTGCTAGATACTTCAATATGTAAAAGGATAATAATCTTTATTTAACTCTATCTTTCCCTTTCTTTCTTTCTTTCTTTCTTTCTTATTATATTTTTCTGTTTAGCGTGTCCTTTTCCTTCCCTTTCTTTCTTTATAATAAAAAAGGAATTGTCGATTATTTAGCAGATGTGACGACATTCATAAGAAATAAGAATTCGTCGGATAAGCAACACCAGATAATCACGAATTATTTGTCTTACTGTCAGTTTTAGTCTGCTTGCAATGAATTGGTGTCATCTATCTATCTATCTATCTATCTATCTATCTATCTGAATAAGTCTTTACTAGCAGGACCTGTGAATATACCACAGTATGATAATTTAATTATTACAAGGTTTGATATGTTTACTTAAGAGCTATTGCTAAATAGTTCAATACTAGCAGGACCTGTGGATATACCACAGTATGATAATTTAATTATTACAACATTTGATATGTTTACTTAAGAGCTATTGTTAAATAGTTCAATACTAGCGGACCTGTGGATATACCACAGTATGATAATTTAATTATTACAACATTTGATATGTTTACTTAAGAGCTATTGTTAAATAGTTCAATACTAGCAGGACCTGTGGATATACCACAGTATAATGATTTAATCATTACAACGTTTGATATGTTTTCTTAAGAGCTATTGCTAAATAGTTCAATACTAGCAGGGCCTGTGGATATACCACAGTATGATAATTTAATTATTACATATTTGATATGTTTACTTAAGAGCTATTGCTAAATAGTTCAATACTAGCAGGACCTGTGGATATACCACAGTATAATGATTTAATCATTACAACGTTTGATATGTTTACTTAAGAGCTATTGCTAAATAGTTCAATACTAGCAGGACCTGTGGATATACCACAGTATGATAATTTAATTATTACAACGTTTGATATGTTTACTTAAGAGCTATTGTTAAATAGTTCAATACTAGCAGGACCTGTGATATACCACAGTATGATAATTTAATTATTACAACATTTGATATGTTTACTTAAGAGCTATTGTTAAATAGTTCAATACTAGCAGGACCTGTGGATATACCACAGTATAATGATTTAATCATTACAACGTTTGATATGTTTTCTTAAGAGCTATTGCTAAATAGTTCAATACTAGCAGGGCCTGTGGATATACCACAGTATGATAATTTAATTATTACATATTTGATATGTTTACTTAAGAGCTATTGCTAAATAGTTCAATACTAGCAGGACCTGTGGATATACCACAGTATAATGATTTAATCATTACAACGTTTGATATGTTTACTTAAGAGCTATTGCTAAATAGTTCAATACTAGCAGGACCTGTGGATATACCACAGTATGATAATTTAATTATTACAACGTTTGATATGTTTACTTCTTACACCAACTTTCTTTCTTCTTCTTTCTTTCTTATTATATTTTTTCTTTATCGCATGTCCCTTTTCTTTCCTTTTTTATGATAAAAACGGAATGGTTCATTATTCAGCTTAGGTAAAGGCACTCATAAGAAATAAGAATTCTGTGGATAAGCTACACCAGATAATAAGGATTTATATGTGTGCATTTCATCTTGGACGATTTGAATGGTCTCATTTTTTAACCTGAGGGTGTTGCAAAATGATAACGGTCGTGCAATTAAGGAACACGAGTTTTAATATATAGATCTGAATTGGTCTTTATTTTTCTATTAGAGTTTTTTAATAATCACCAACCCATTTCTGATCTACGTACCGGTTTATTAGAAGGACGTATGCTTAACGCTTATCGTCATCGAAAATGGTATCGGTGACCCGATTTCAAATTCTGGACGAGGCTGCTTGCGTTTCACTTCGCTAGAAAAGGTATAAAAGCATCACTGCTCCAACCAGCGATAGGAAAAATAGAGCAAATAAATGTGCTAGGCCAACATATAAAAAAGTAACGTGTGTCCTAAAGTCCGTATCAGCCTGACAGTGAGGGAGTCTATCCTCTTTTCACAAGCGCTAGACCAAGGAGATTGTTTTGGTGTTTTAGGTGGAGCGCCACATCTACCACCAGCTCCTCACTTTACCTCACAGATCCCGGTGCTACTTATACGAAAGAGTTAGCGAGGGTTGGTATCGAACCAGAAACCTTGTGGTTCCTAGTCGAAGCCTCTACCGACTGATATATATATATATATATATATATATATATATATATATATATATATATATATATAT
>CM042180.1:44241030-44253530 GCA_023376005.1 Doryteuthis pealeii | reverse complement strand
TTTTTACCCAACTCTTTCTCCACGTGTAGGATGTGACACAAGGTCTTACGTATAGAGTACAATATTGAAAAGCTTTCAATAATGTGTATAGCCTGCCACGTATGTCGACCTCTTTGTGGTTAAGCGTGTCTGTCTCAGTTTTTAACCCAACTCGTTCTCCACGTTACACAAGGTCTTACGCATGGAGTACAATATTGAAAAGCTTTCAATAATGAGTATATTCCTGCCACATATGTCGACCTCTTTGGGGTTATATATATATTTACCAACCCCTCTGCACGAACAGGATATGACACAAGGTCAATTTCTTAAGCGGAGTTCAACAGGTTTGAATTCAGAGTTTTCTTCTCCTAGACTGGTTACCTAGATATGGTTAAAGTGCCCAGTCTGCACTGCTATTTACCCATAGCTGAAGAGAGAATTGGATTCATACCTTTCCCAAGGGTATTAGCACTATTTGAAATGCAAACAGCTTCGCACAAGAATTGAAGTCGGGTCGACGAGTCTTTTTCCTATGACTCTAACCATTAAATCACGCGCCTCCTATGTGGTTCTATATAACCAACCAGCCAATGAGATGGTTTGTATAATGTGAATGCCCCTACCCCGTATGTCAACCTCTATGTGGTTAAGCGTGTCTGACTCAGTCTTTACTCAATATGTTCCCCACGTGTAGGATGTGACACAAGGTCGTACGTATGGAGTACAATATTGAATAGCTTTGGATAATGTGTATGCCCTGCCACGTTATGTCGACCTCTTTGTGGTTAAGCGTGTCTGACTCTGTCTTTACCAAACTCGTTCCCCACGTGTAGGGTGTGGCATAAGGTCGTACGCATGGAGTACAATATTGAAAAGCTTTCGATAATGTGTATGTCCCTGCCACGTATGTCGACCTCTTTGTTGTTCTATATAACTTTAGCGTATCTTTTTCAGTCTTTACCCAACCCGTTCCCCACGTGTAGTGTGTGACATAAGGTCGTACGTATGGAGTACAATATTGAAAAGCTTTCGATAATGTGTATGCCCCTGCCACGTATGTCGACCTCTTTGTGGTTCTATATAACTTTGTCCTTCAGCGTGTCTGTCTCGGTCTTTTGCCACCAAAAATTGAAGAATATGAACAGATATTGGCCGCTTTCCAAAAGGTAACCTGAGGTCTCTTTCCTTATTATCTTACATCCGATGTTTTAATCTTTAAGATTCTCTCCCCCCCCATCCCCGTCTCTCTCCCGCTTTCTTGTCGATCATAAGATTCCCTTTTGTTCATTCTTGTCGGCCATCTTTCCGAGCCGCTGAAGGCCGTTAGTTATCTGATTGTCATCGGAGACCAAGCCATTTCCGCCCGCAAAACAAACTCGATTTCCACTTTGATTTGCATAATAGCGAAAATTTCTTCCTACAATGGGAAGATTCTCAAAAAGGAGGGAAATTTTGTTGACGTGAGTTGTGCAAAAAGATCTCCAGGCCCCGGTAACGATTCGTAGCGATTGATAAAAACAAGATCATGTTTGGGTTCGGGCTACTAAGGTTATATTTTGGTACAATGCTGCCTATAAGAAGGCATGAAACGAAAACTTGCTTGGGTTTTTCTTAACTTTGTTGTTAAGGTCATCGAACGAGTACATACACAAGAATTAAACGTTAAAAGGGTACACAAATATATTTGCGAAACGTAGTCTTTTTTACGAAACGTAGTCTTTTACTCAGGTTAGGTCTGAAAGTTATATGAATGATAGGCATAGCGTATCATTTTTGTAAGGTGGTGTAGTGTAGATTTTTAGAATTAGCTGTAACACTGTGGAAAATTACTGTGTATTTTGATAGAGAGTTCTTGAACCCACTTTTATCTGAAACAGGATTCTGATTTCCCTTTCCACTATGATTTGCATAATAGAGAAAATTTCTCAATACAATGGGAAGATTCTCAAAAAGGAGGGAAATATATTTGTTAAACGTAGTTTTTTTTTTTACTAAGCTTAGTTCTGAAAGTTACATAATGAAGAGGAATCGCCTGTCGTTTTTGTAAGGTAGTGTAGTGTAGATTTTAGAATTAGCAGTAACACTATGGAAAATAACTGTGTATTTTGATTGAGAGTTCTTGAACCCACTTTTATCTGAAACGGGATTCTGATTTCCTTTCCACTATGATTTGCATAATAGAAAAATTTCTCAATACAAAGGGAAGATTGTCAAAAAGGAGGGAAATATATTTGTTAAACGTAGTTTTTTTTTTTACTAATCTTAGTTCTGAAAGTTACATAATGAAGAGGAATCGCCTGTCGTTTTTGTAAGGTAGATTTTTAGAATTAGCAGTAACACTGTGGAAAATTACTGTGTATTTTGATTAAGAGTTCTTTAACTCACTTTCATCTGAAACGGGGTTCTGATTTGTCACCCCTTGTTTAACGTTCAATTTTTGTATGTAAGTAAATAAACTAATAAAAGAAAGGCGATTGTCGATATCAGCCAGACAGTGAGGGAATCTCTCCCCCTTTAGCTAGCGCTAGACCAAGGAGATTGTTGTGCTGGGGTGAAGCACCAAACCTACCATTAGCTCCCCACTTTACGGCACATATCAGATTATTCAAGCTATGCTACTCATACGCTGAGTTGGTGGAGACCGGTATCGAACCTGAAATATTGTGAATCCTAGGTAGATTTTTAACCAACTGAACTAAACTGGTACCGGTTGTATATAATCATACGATAACCATGACAACAAAGTTTAGAAAATTACAAACAATACGTTTATATATATATATATATATATATATATATGAAAATTAATTATTTAGCAATTAATTAATTTAGGCGGGCATATATGTTCAAATGTAAGGCTAAACGAATCGAGAAAATGTCAATCTCTGAATGTACATTTCGACCTATTAGGTCTCATCAACAAGGTTATAGACATGGGAGACTGCTCCGTGTGTGACTCGAAACCTCGACTGTCAAGCTGACAGGCGAAGTCTCTAACCGTTACACTAGCTTGCCAATCCCACATTCTTCGTGTTATATACCTCTTTTATTCTTCTGGCCGGATCTGCTTCTTCTATCTTCTAATGGTCGGGTATATCTTCTACAGGTCTCGTCTGGTCTTTCTTATCTGGGGATTCCGTGTCTGGTTCTGCTGGGGACCATTTCTTATCAGAAGCCTTGTGTCATTGTTAGCTTTTAGTAATAACAACAAGACTTCGATTTACCTTTGATGTTATTTTATTCCGGATCCCCAGAACCAGACAAAATGCGCGCGGAGAGTCACATCTTGCTAGCTTCAGTCCTAACTCTCAACCAACTTACTGACTTGCCCACCTTAAACCGGAAGGGGGGCTTTCTATCGGGGTTCCGTTCTCACGATTCTATCCCCAGAAAGCAAGGTGAGAGTGAGGTCAAGCATTGTCACTCACTCTCAAGGCCATCAGCTGTACTGATCGCCATAAGGATTTCTATACTACCTTAAAAAGTAATAGGGATCCAATTAATATGTAACATTCGTTCATTTTGAAACTTATTTATATTCCACTTTTTATTGACTTGCTACACGACAGTATGAGAGTGAGTAAACAAACAAATGTGTTTATTTTTTAATAAGGTTTTAAGCCATATATATATATATATATATATATATATATATATATATATATATATATATATATATAATTAATTTTTTGTTATTAATATTGGAGAAATGATTATAAAGTGCTCAATTATTTCTTTAAGAGCTGTATTTATTTATTTAAGTCACCAATACAAAGTTCATCTTACCAATGGTTTCAGATGTTTATCCATCATCAGAGACGTTGACTTTTTGAAAAAATTGGACAGTTTTTTAACTCGTGCCTCGTGTGAACGTGATCCGTTATTCGTCCTTGCTTTTGCTTTCTTTATTCACCGGCGTTCCTATATATATATATATATATATATATATATATATATATATATATTGGGAAACCCCAAACTACATACTAGTATTGTGACAGGGGAGCATTTTGATATGGGGCCGACATCGATGCCCTTGCAGAAATCAGTTTCAGCTATAAGGCCAATTGACAGAAGGGGTGGGCTGGATACACATCCTCATGGAAAGACAGGCTGATGATAGCTGTAAGAAGTATGAGGTAAGTTGACTAGAGCCCTCCATTCTGAAGCAACACATGACGGACACCATGGAAACATTTCCTACATTGAACTCTGACCTGTGTGGCAGGGCATGTATGTCGAGGGTCTCACATGTGTGACAGGGTACATAAAAAACAAGCTGGACCCGTGGGCCCTCTGCGCACTCACAACTGCTCACAACTGAACTACTTGTAGAAATGGCCTTATTCTGTCAAGAAGCGGCAATCACCATATATATATATATATATATTATAATGGTACACAGTAAAAACCTACTCGAGTTTCACCATAAGGATCTTCAGGGTTAAATCCACTGAATTAATTACAGCTGATTGCACGTGTGTATTTTTTGGCATTGACGGTTATACTAATTGTCAATGCCAAAAAATACAGTAGAGTAGGTTTTTACTGTGTATACCATTATAATAATAAATTTGCTCTACTCACGTATTGAGCACTTTATATTTGTTATATCGCTGTCTTATCATTGTGAAACTTGCATCTGTTAAGTTTCTGACCGCCATCCATGGCCAGTTGTAAAGAACTTAAAGTAAGTGAATAAGTCCTGAGCTATAGAATCCTTTGGTAAGTGAATAAGTCCTGAGCTAAGAATCCTTTGGTAAGAATAGAATCCTTTGGTAAGTGAATAAGTCCTGAGCTATGGAATCCTACGTAGTGTCAAAAGGTCCAGTGATATAATCCTATGTTCCGTCGTTCACGAAGGTTCAAGGTAGTTGTGAGTAGCTAAGATTAGAACAGCCGGTATAAATACCAATATCAGCAGCAGAGTACTGCCAGTGGTTGGTCAATAGGTTGGTCACATGGTTATCGGCGAGTCTATAAGTAAGAGTGGGCATTTAACACATATATAATATGTATGTATATATTTATATTATACCCATATATATATATATATATATATATATATATATATATTACATATATAATGCTATATATATATATATACATTTATATATATACTATCATGCATGTATACGTATATAGTATTATACACACATATTATACATATATATATAGTAATAAAATATATGTGTATGTGTGTATGTATGTATATATTATTCATAATCTGTTCTACTCAACGAACTTAGTAGGCGAATTAGACCTACAATTCTAGATTTGCCTTTCGACAAGTAGTGAGTCCTTAATATTTCCATTGCCCTTCTGCCATCATCTCTCGCTTCGCGCATTACGAGTGAGAGACTCCGGTCATCCAAGCATTGGATTCATTTTGCATATATTGTAGCATTTTTGTCTACGAAAATTGGGTCCTCCGGATGGTCAGATGGAGCATTGATTATGTCATGCAACTGAAGGGTTCTCAGATACCCATGGAACTTAGTCTCCCAAATTTCGTAGCTGGCCTCGTCGCCATTGAAGAAGATCCGAGCGTACCCTGGGCCCATAACCTGTTAAGTTTCTGACCGCCATCCTTGGCCAGTTGAAAAGGACTTAAAGTAAATAAGTAAGTCCTGAGTTATAGAATCCTTTGGTAAGTGAATAAGTCCTGAGTTTATGGAATCCTACGTAGTGTCAAAGGTCCAGTGATATAATCCTATGTTCCGTCGTCCACGAAGATCCAAGTAGTTGTAAGTAGCTAAGATTAAAACAGCCGGTATAAATAACAATATCAGCAGCAGAATACTGCCAGTGATTGGCCAATAGGTTGGTCACATGGTTATCGGCGAGTCTATAAGTAGTAGTGGACATCTGACACGCACCTTATAATAAAAAAACGCTGGGCGCTTCACGTGGTGTAATGGTTAGCAAGCTAATATTCGCAGACCATTGTTAATGAGTTCGATTCTCATTCTTGAAATAATTCAAGTTACAAGAATCCTTTGGTTGTTCCTTGGTGCTCCTCAGTCTTGCAATTCGTTCGTCAATGATTGCAAATGGACGTCTCTCAGTATCGGCGATTAAGTAATTAACCAGCCACGCACTTGGGATATCGATTGATTGAGGTTTAAACCACATGACCTCGCTTAGTCTATAAATTCAAGTGGTGTATTGCAGCACACCTTATATACAAATTAATCTGGGCGCTTCACGTGGTGTAATGGTTAGCAAGCTAGTATTCGCAGACCATTGTTAATGAGTTCGATTCTCACTGGGTGCCCCATACTTCTGGCTTGTGCCACATCTAAGCTCAGCTTAGTAAAAAAAAGGAGCACCTTATGTGGTGTAATAGTCAGCAAGCTAGATTGGCAGACTATTGTTAGTGAGTTCGATTCTCACTGGGTTGTCCACACTTTTTGGCTTTGTGCCGCATCTGAGCTAAGCTTAGTAAATAACTATATACAAAATAATCTGGGCGCTTCACGTGGTGTAATGGTTAGCAAGCTTGTATTCGCAGACCATTGTTAATGAGTTCGATTCTCATTGGGCGCCCCATACTCCTGGCCTTGTGCCATATCTAAGTTAAGCTTAGTAAATAACTATAATCAAAAAACGCCAACAGCATCAACTAACCATTGTGACCAATTTCACCTGTAAGTCACCTTTTTTCATATAAAATCACACACACTTTTTTGTCCCTGTGCCAGACTAAGATAAGGGCTATATATTCAGTTGAACTTATTTGTGCGTGAGTGCGTGCATGGATGTGTAGACTTGCGGACGTGTGTAAATGCAGCGTTTCTTTAAGATTAACACGTTATTAGGGCGAAATGTGTCAAGATGCCCCGGACATAACCCCCCACCCCACCCCGGACATAAACCCCCCCGGACATAAATCTCCCCCCCACCCCCATTTGATTTGTTTCAACGTGGTTTGCGTTCAACAGGAGAGTAGCGAGAATTGAGAAGAGAAAGAATTTGTTGTAACTGACGCAACAATTATCGTAAGTAGGACTGTTTAGTAAGCAGAGAAACGACAACACTCACAAAATGACAGTGAAGCACATCCCCGGCTCCGACTCCGACTCCGCTGACCCTTGTTACTGTCTGTACCCACTCAGAAGGCATTCCCTCCCTCCTCCCTCCTCCTCCTCCTCTTCTTTAATTTATCTCCTCTTACTTCGACTCTTTTTCTTCTCTGTCCCTTTCTTATCTCTCTTTCTCCTTTTCCTCTTCAGCTCTCTCTCTCTCTTCAATTTATCTATGTCTCTTCTCTCTGTCTCTTCTCTCTGTCTCTCTCTTTCACAAGCGCTCTCTCTCTCTCCCTTTCGCAGGTTCTCTCTCTTCGCGCGCTCCCTATCTCTCTCTCGTTCACATTTCTTTCTCGCTTTCGGTCTCTCTCTCTCTCTCTCTCCCTTTCTCTCTCTCTCTTTCACACGCTCTCTCTCCCTCTCTCTCTTTCGCGGGTTCTCTCTCTCGCGCGCGCTCCCTCTCTCTCTCTTTTACACTTCTTTGTTCCATTCCTTCCTCCTCTCCTCTCTCCTCATTCCACGCTCTCTCTCTCTCTTTCGCGCACTCCCTCTCTCTTTCTTTCACACGTTCTTTCTTTCGCGCGCTCCCTCTCTCTCTTTCGCACGCTCTCTCTCTTTTACACGCCCCCTCTCTCTCTTTCTCTCTCTCTTTCTCTCCCATTCATACGCTCTCTCTCTGTCTTTCGCACGCTTCTCCTCTTTCACACCCCTCTCTCTCTATTTTCGCGTTCTCTCTCTCTCTCTCATTCACATGCTCTCTCTCTCTTTCACACGCTCTCTCTCTCTCTCTCTCTTTCGCTCTCTCCTCTCTCTCTCTCTTTCACACTCTCTCCAATTCTCTCTCTGGCTTACTTTCTTTCAATTTCCTTCTGTGTCCACCTCTCTCACTGTCTCTCTTCCTCTTTTCTATTTCCCTTCTCTTTCTCTCTCTCCCTAGTCTTGCCTCTCTCCTTCTAACTCTCCATCACCCCCCCTCTCTCTCTTCTCTTCTCCCCCTTCTCTTTTATACAGGAAATAATTAATTCTCTCTGGCCTTCTTTCTCTATTTTCTTCTATCTCCTTCTCACTCTCACTCCACTCTCTCTCTCTTCTCTCTCTTCTTTCTTCTTTTCTTCTAATGCTGTCTTTCTCTTTCTTCTTTTCTGTTCCCCTCTCTCACTTTCTCACTCGCTTTCTCTCAACCCTCTCTCTTCGCCTGTCCCTTCTCTCCTTTCCCTTCCTTTTACTCTCTCTCCCTCTTTCTCTCTTTCTCCTCTCTCTTCTCTCTCTCTCTCTCCTCTCTCTCTTCTTCTATCGCTGTCTTTCTCTCTCTCTTTTCTGTCCTCCTCTCTCGCTTTTTCACTCACTTTCTCGATGACCCTCTCCATCCATATCTCTCTCTCTCTCTCTTTTGTCTTTCTTCTCAAAAGCAGACCCCCACCGCCACCGTCTCCGCCGACCCTTGTTACTGTCTGTACCCACTCAGAAGACATTCCCTACCTCCTCCTCCCTCTCCTCCTCTTCTTTAATTACTCCTCCTCCCTCGACTCCTTTACCTCTCTGTCTCCTTTTACACCGGCAATAATTCATTGAATTTCAATTGAACAACCGACGACTGGCGGCCATTGAAGCCTATCTGTCACGACGGGACAGACACTCAAGTGTATTTCTTGCATCTGGATCTGTAGAATTTGGCGCCTTTTCCAACTTTGGATTGATCAAGTGTCACTTGTGGCCTGGAACAATACAGAATGGCATAAACTACGTAATGACTACAAGTTTCACGCTTATTCAGAATTATCCACGACCCTCTTATTAATTAAGACTATTCCCGTCTTGATGCACAAAACGTACCGTCGTCTCAATGCATAGATCCACCGCGCAATTCAACGAAATCAACTTAGATTAATGGATGAACAGGCTGGACTCTTACCAGAACTAATGCCGGCAAACAATTCCTTTTTCAAGTTGAGAAACGACTGCTTATTGGACCAGTGGCATTTAAAAAAAATTATCAAATTAAATATTTTAGTTTTTAAAGTTTGCGGAACTTTTACTGATTTATCTGGCAACTCATCGTGTAAAAATTGCATGTATTCTCTCGGCATTTCTATTTTATGGCGCCTCAGGCACCGTACAATAAAGCCAGCCAATTCAACGAAATAGACAGAGATTAATAGATGAACAAGGTGGACTCTTACTAGAACTAATGCCAGCAAACAATCTCTTTTTCAAGTTATCTTATACCAAAGCCATCCTAAGAAAAGTAGTGGTACTATTTAACCCATAGTTGGGGGATGAGGAGGTTTCCCAAGGGTATTAGTCCAAATGGAAACGTAGTATCGCAAGCGTACCGTCGTCTCAACGCATAGATCCCCCGCGCAATTCAACGATTTAGACTTAGATTAATGGATGAACAGGCTGGACTCTTACCAGAACTAATGCCGGCAAACAATCTCTTTTTCAAGTTGAGAAACGACTGCTTATTGGACCTGTGGCATTTAAAATTATCAAATTAAATTGTTTAGTTTTTAAAGTTTGCGGAACTTTTACTGACAACAGGAAACTGAATAGCTATCTATTTTCTGACCTCCCACCAAGTGAGATGAATTGTATTCCCTCAGTATTCCTCTTTTGAGGTGTCTCAGGCACCGGACATTAAACCCAGCCAATTCAATGATGCATTTGTAGTTAGATTTAACTAGAAATGCTATAACAAGACGACTTCAGTTCCAGTGATCTTCTGAAAAAGAGATTTTATCCGAAAATTCAAGAATAAAGTACAGGTTAACACACAACATCATTGTTACCTTATTATATTTTTTCTTTACACCTGCATTGTGATAGCCTTCTAAATCAACCTCCAAACCAATATATACACAATGCTTCAAGCAAATTATAAAACTTCTCTTATATATATATATATATATATATTATATATATATATATATATTATATATATAAGTGTATTTAGGCAGCATTTTTTTTTTGTTATACAAGTTTCGTTGAATTGAACAGACAATTCCTGTCTGACAAGTATTTCATTGATCCGTTCTAATCTTCGGGCCATCCTTCTGGTGTCAGGGTGGAACTGGTATACCAGTCCACCGAATGTTTCAACACTAGCGCTTACAAAGATTATTGGTGACTATAAACCCCGTTACATTTACGGGACTGTAAAAATTCACAAACAAAACTACCCCCCTCCGACTATTATTTCTCAAGTCACTATCCCGGTATACAATTTAACAAAACTTATCAACCAACTCATTACGCCATATATGCCCACCAAATACAGTCTGAAATCTACAAATGACACTAATTGAAATTCTACACACTCAACCAAAATAAACAACTGATTGCTTTCGCTTGACGTCGAAAATTTTTTTACAAAACGTCCCAGTCAAAGAAACCATTGACATCATAATACAAAACACTCTACAAACAATCCGGAATATCCACCTCTAAAATCAACCCTAACATCCTTAAAAAGCTCTCCTCTGCTGTACAACTGAAGTCCCTTTTTACAGCCACCAAGGCAGTTTATACACCCAAACTGACGGTATCTCGATGGGGTCAGTTTTGGGTCCGACATTTAGCAATTATATGGCCCACCTAGAAAACAAAGTATTCAACATTATAAAAAAAACAGAATCTACGTTCGCTACGTTGACCGATATTCTCCTCCTTGTTAACAATGTAACTGAACTCCACCACTAGCAAAGAACATTTCAACAACACTCTGTACTACAATTTCACATACAGAACTTAACACAAACAATAAACTTCCATTCCTCGACGTCATGATAGACTCTAACAACAACAAATTCACTACCCCCCCATATAAAAAACCTACCCCCATCAATTCTTGTATTATCAACTACAAGAGTGAATGCTCTGCACAATATAAAAAAGCTATTATAAAAAACTTTGATAAACCGCGCAAAACTGACTCTCTTCTAAAACAATATTCTTTTCTGAAATAAAAATATTAGCAAACTCTCATCAATAATGAATTCCCTAACTATTTCGTTGATGAACAAATCCGGAAAAACCTCCATAATATTTACCCATAATGAAAACAATATAGCACAACCAATAGCCCCCCAAAAACATCTATTACTGTAAATCAGATGCACCATAATTATAAACTGGACGAAAACGGACTAAAAAAGAATACGTAACAATGTCTCTTCCATGACACTAACCGGAAAAATCCAATTTAATCATTTATTACAAAAAATTCAAAACTACAAATCTGGTCACCTGCAACAACACCTCCCAAAACTACCCGTCTTAATGAGACCTCAATATCGTGTATGAATTTTAAATTGTACACGTAGGAGACTGTCTCTCCAAAATCAATCAATAATATATTGGCCACACGACGACTACATTTCACGTAGATTACCCTACACTTATCAGATTCCAGGCTCCATTAATCAACATCTTTAAAACACATTCATGCCCCCCTCTACCTACCACAAAATCTAACTGAAAAACACACACACTACATAGAGAAAAAAACACCAAAAACTTCGAATAATTGAAGCTTTATTACTATAAAACAAAAAAAACCCCTACCCTAAACAAAATAAATCTTTGAAGTAAGTCAACATACTCCTAAAATGCTTATAATTTTGCCTACATTACTTCCATTATCCCCCCCCTTATCACAACTGTGCCCCCCCTCAAAAAATCACCACTGCTTTGTTCAAACTACTACCATTCCAAAAACCTCCCACTACCAATTATATATTACCCTCCTATAATTCCTTGCTTCTACTCGTTCTCTTAAAAATGAGACATTGAAAACTATTCCCATCCCGTTTCCCACCTGAGGATGGCAAAGTGTATTGCCAAAAGCGCTATGTAGTGAAATCTCGGTGGACTGGTCCCTATACCAGTTCCCATCCTGACACCAGAAGGATGGCCCGAAAGATTGGAACGGATCAATGAAAAGACTTGTCAGACAGGAATTGTCTGTTCAATTCAACAAAACTTGTATATATATATATATATATATATATAATATCTCACAACTGGGACTTATATATATATATCAGATACATACATATATACTTACTATTATATATATATCAATTATATATTTATGACAGTAAGAAAAAGCTTGCTTAGATTGGGGAATTAAAAAAACATTTTTTAAAGGGAAAATTTCCACTCAATCAAATAAGACGAGCTGAAAGAAAACCCCATCACCCCGTGAGTCGGGGGAGAAATGATACAAATGGGTAAATACCTGAATTGCGCATGCCCATCCTGATACAAATAAAAAACTGTCAACGGCATCGGACGAAGGGGCTCCCTGGTGGGCCCACGAGTGGGAAATGGTCCAATACCCACGATACCCATGGTATTTAAGTCCCTTTTATTTCATATATATATATTATGTGAACAAACAATGTGTTTTGATAGATGGCCGGAATAGCCGACAATTATTTGGGGAGATTATGTGCTATTAAAGTCACGCAGAAATCTGGTGATCTCTCT
>CM042180.1:44226535-44240930 GCA_023376005.1 Doryteuthis pealeii | reverse complement strand
AGAGAGAAATCAAACGCAATATATACACAATGCTTCAAGCAAATTATAAACTCTCTTATATAATATATATATATATATTTATAGATAGGGTTGATATATTATATATATAGTATAAGTGTATTTAGGCAGCATTTTATTTTTGTTATACAAGTTTCCGTTGAATGAACAGACAATTCCTGTCCTGACAAGTATTTCATTGATCCGTTCTATCTTTTTCGGGCCATCCTTCTGGTGGTGCCAGGGTGGAACTGGTATACCAGTCCACCGAATGTTTCAACTACTAGCGCTTTACAAAAGATATTGGTGACTATAACCTCCGTTCATTTACGGGACTTGTGTTATAAAATTCACAAACAAAACTACCCCCATCCGCCTGATTATTTCTCAAGTCACTATCCGGTAATACAATTTAACAAAACTTATCAACCACTCATTACGCCATATATGGCCCACGCAAAATACAGTCTGAAATCCTACAAATGAACTAATTGAATTCTACACACTTCAACACCAAAATAAACAACTGGATTGCTTCGCTTGACGTCGAAAAATCTTTTAAACAAACGTCCGCAGTCCAAGAAACCACCTCCGTCGAATCTATAATACAAAACATCTACAATCAAATCCGAATATCTACCTCTTAAATCAACCCTAACATCCTTAAAAAGCTCCTCTCTGCTGTATCAATGAAGTCCCTTTTAACAGCCACCAAGGCAGTTTATACATCCCAAAACTGACGGTAATCTCGAATGGGGTCAAGTTTTGGGTCCGACATTTAGCAATCTTTTATATGGGCCCACGCCCACCAGAAAACAAAGTATTCAACATTATAAAAAACAGAATCTACGTTCGCTCGTTGACGATATTCTCCTCCTTGTTAACGAATGTAACTGAACTCCACCAACTCAAAGACAATTTCAACACACTCTGTACTAATATTTCACATACGAAACTTAAACACAAACACTAAACTCCATTCCTCGACGTCATATAGACTCTAACAACAACAAATTCCTACCCCCCATATAAAAAACCTACCCCATCAATTCTGTTATTATCAACTACAAGAGTGAATGCTCTGCACAATATAAAAAAAGCTATTATAAAAACTTGATAAACCGCGCAAACTGGACTTCTTCTAAACAATATTCTTTCTGAAAATAAAAAATATTAAGCAACTCTCATCAATAATTGAATTCCCTAACTATTTTCGTTGATGAACAAATCGCGAAAACCCTCCATAATATTTACCATAATGAAAAACAATAGCACAACGCCAATAGTCGCCTCACCAAAACAATCTTACTGGTAATCAGATGCACCATAATTATAAACCTGGACGAAAAACTGACTAAAAAATGAAATCGTAACAACTGTCTGCTCCACCTGACACTAAACGGAAAAAATCAATTTAATCCATTTATTACAAAAAATTCAAACTACAAATCTGTCACACTGCAACAACATCTCCCCAAAACTACCCGTTTAATGAGACACAATATCGGTGTATGATTTAAATGTAACTGTAGGAGACTGTCTCTCAAAAATCAATAATAATATATTGGGCCACACGACGACTTACATTATCACGTAGATTAACCCTACACTTATCAGATTCCCAGCTCCATTAATCAACATCTTAAACACATTCATGTCACCTCACCTCTACCTAACCACAAAATTCTAATGAAAATACACACACACTACATAGAGAAAAAACAAACAAAAACTTCGAATAATTGAGCTTTACTATATAAACAAAAAAAAAACCTACCCTAACAAATAAAACTTTGAAGGTAAGTCAACATATCCTAAAATGCTTATAAATTTTCTGCCTACATTACTTCCATTATCCCCCCCCTTATCACAACCGTGGCCTGCCCTCCGAAAAAATCACCACTGCTTTGTTCAAACTACTAACCATTCCAAACTCCCACTACCAATTGTAATATTTACCTCCTACTAATATTCCTTGCTTCTACTCGTTCTTCTGGTTAAAAATGAGACCATGAAAAATATTCGCATCGTTTTCCCCACCTTGATGGATGGCAAAGTGAAATTGCAAAAGCGGCTAAGTGGTTGAAAATCTGTCGTGTGGACTGGGGGTATACCCAGTTCCCATCCTTGACACCAGAAGGATGGCCCGAGTTTGGATACGGATCAATGCAAAAGACTTTGTCAGACAGGAAATTGTCTGTTCAATTCAATACAAAAACTTGTATATATATATATATATATATATATATACTATATAGTATATATATATATATATATATATATATATAGTATTGTGTACATAAAAAAGCTTCTTTTTTTGATTTGTGGAATTTAAAAAAACATTTTTTTTAAGGAAAAATTTCCACCAATCAAAAAAGACACTTGAAAGAAAAACATCACCCCTGGGAGTTCGGGGAGAAATGTACAAATGTAAACTGAAATTTTCGGCCATTTGCCAGTTCCGCTGATACAAATTAAAAACGTGGTCGGGACGAAGCTCGTGGGCCCCACGAGGTGGAAATGGTCAATAACCACGATTAACCCATGGTATTTAAGTCGCTTTTTATTCAATTATATATATTTGTGAGCAAACAATGTGTTTGAAATGGCGATAGCGCGAGCATATTTGGGGAAGATTATGGTGCTTTAATTAAAGTCACGAGAAATTCTGGTGAAGCCAGCTAGTGTAATGGTTAGAGTGTTCGCCTGTCAGCCTGACAGGTAGGGTTCGGAATCAACGCCACAAGCCACTGCCCTGTCTATAGCTCCTGCTGATGAGGCCTAATAGGCTGAAATGGTTCAATAACAGGGATCGACTTTTTTTTCTCCGATTTGTTTACGCTTTACATTTAAACCGATTATGCACGCCTAATTCATTTAATCATGACTTTAATTTAATTAGCAAAATTTAAGGTATGACTTTAATTAATCATATAAATGCTCCAATATAATATGTATAATATATGTATATATATATATATAATAATATTTAGATGAGAGAGAGAGAGAGAGAGAGAGAGAGGAGAGAGAGAGAGAGAGAGAGAGAGAGAGAGAGAGAGATGCTTTGTGAATGAGTGGTATTTTCCAAAACAAAAGGCAAAAGGTTTTAAAATTTTATGTCTAAGAAGTTGTTGTGGAACTTTTTGCGGTTTGGGAAAAACTGAAACAAATTTCCGGCTGTTAAATCCGCAGACCCTAAAACAGGATACGAATAATTTGAGTTTGACGCTGTTGGTGACGAATTACTCGAAGAATTATTGAATCTTCGAAAGGTAAATGGAATTATTTGAAAGAATTGAGTTGACGAATACGCAGATTACAAAAGACCTCGCCCCCTCCGACAAAAAATATGTTACACATAGATAGTAACGTTAATAGTCGGATTCGATAACGAAGTGGTTTCAATAAGAGACTAATTTATTATTTCACGTCCTTTTTGAGTTTTTCCCGCATGGCTGATAGTATTACTTCACTGGAGGCTTGAGTGACAACAAGTCTCCTCAGGTCTCCAGGACTCTTTCTGAGTATTCTAGCCGATTTCAGCGTGCGTAGTCTGGATGGTCCCTCAATTCTTCATCTGTGATCTGGGGACCGCAAAGTCTCACCATGTTGACACGTTCTGCTTTTTTTTTGCTAATCAACACTTGGTCTTGTCTACCTGGCTGGGATAGGGTGGATTCCGTCTTTGATCATCTCGAAAGTTCGGAGATTATTATTATTAGTTATTATTATTAATTATTATTATTAGTTTTTTCCACGACCAAACGTTAGCTGAATGGGAGCCTTTCACCTGGAGTCTGAGTGACAAGTCTGCGCCCTGTTCTGCGGACCTCTTGAATATTCTACGCCGATTTCAACAATGCCTGTTTCTCTGGATGGGTCGCTCAATTCTTCCTCTGATTTTCATTTGCCACCATTTTTTTCCAAAAATTTTGGAAGTCTAGAACGAAACAAGTTATTGTTGTTCCGGATAAACGCATTTGTATTACAAGTCTAACGCACACCTATATGACTCAAACATAGAACACAACGCACAATGTTGAAAACATGTCAAACACGCTTTTGACAAGTTAACAGCCCACTTATTCAATGAATCAGGTTTTTGTTCACAATCAGAAACCGTTTTTTAAAGCAAACAATATGAAAGAATCTTGTTTTGAAAATGTCAACATGGAGGATATTCTCTCCTTTTTGAGGGAAAATAAAAATTATACCATTTAAATATAGACATGAAACAAATCAATACATTTATACAGATCATAATCCCCAATAATGCTAACACATTGTTAAATCGTACAGTTACTAAAAGTAATAAATATAAATACACGATATGTACTAACTTCCCTAACCATTAGGCATGACATAGACCCCCAGACGGGTTGAGATCCACATAGTAATAGACATGAAACTAAATCAATAACCATACAACATAATCCCATAATGCTAACACATTGTTAAAACCAATTTACTAAAATATGTATAAATATAATACCACGATAATAAAAATAAACTTCCCTAACCATTAGGCATGACATAACCCCAGACCGGGTTTGGAGGACCATAGTATATATTAGACATGAACTAAGTCAATACCATACAACATAATCCCAATAATGCTAACACATTGTTAAAACCAATTACTAAAAAGTATAAATATAAATACATGATATGTATAACTTCCTAACTGTTAGGCATGACATAACCCCAGATGGGTTGATATGCCGTTAAAATCAATAAATAACAACACAAACAATTGGTATCACATTTACCCTCATATTCCACAGCCTTTTCAATTCTCTTGCAAGGTCCATGTATGTGTTTATCTTTTCGTTTTCCTTCATCTTCACCCTGTGATCTGCTGGTTTGTTTTATTGGTATATTTTTTATTACAAAAACCCCAAGCCTAAAAGGGTTTTCTACCGCGGTGAGAAGTTGGCATCTTGGGAGCAAAAGAATCCCACGTCTGCTTCCCTCAACTAACGGCCAGCATTTACTAATATCTGTTCTCACGCCTTCCTTTAACCAATCAGAGAACGTTAAACTGCTGTCAATAACTTTGTTTCAACGGTTAATGGTAATAGTTATTTGAATTTTAACTACATTTACATACATAATTCGTAGGCTACCCCACGAATTATATAACACTTGGGTGTTAAGAAATAAGTTCATATAACTTCAAATAAGTGTAACACTATTGAAGTGTTATGGGTTGATTGGCGATCTATTAATTAATTACTATTTAATTAGAACTACCCTAATTATTAATTATGGTAGTTTGTTAAAATTAAAAGTAAAAATAAGAAAAACAACAACAACAACAACAATAATAATAATAATAATAATAATAATAATAATTGTTTATATTAAAAATATAAATTCATAGAAATTCCGTAAATTATGGAATTTGAGTTAGATGATAGGAATTTTAAATTCTTACATAAATAATGAGATGATATTTCACAAAATAAAATGATAAATTAACAAATAAGATTCCAGTTTTTGCAAAGTTGGTCAACAATTTCAAAAACTTAGATAAATAAAACAAATAAAAAGAGGAACACTCTGCGCATGCGAGAAAAAGTTCCCATTTCCGACCCCCAAGATAATCTCTCGGTCATTCTAGTTCAGATCTGAACTGTGTCTAGTCGTTACAAATGACCAGGGACATATTCCTTGTCACAGGTGGCTATGACGGGTGAATAAAGCCTATGTCATAAAACCACCTTCTGTCTTTGCCTCTTCCTTTTCGTTCCTTGAGAATTCCATTCTTTTTTAGGGTGACCACCAAATGAGATGGGGTTAAAAGCAAAACCCTATGAACACGCATCTTGGGTGCGAAGGACCCATACGTCTGCTTCCCTCAGCTAACGGCTAGCATCTTACTTCCGTTCTCACTCATAGCTTTAGCCAATCAGCATTCAGGTCAGAGAAGGTTAAACTGCCGTCAATAAATTTTTTCAACGGTCAATTGTAATTTTCCATTTACCATTTGAATGTTAACTACAATGAGCATTCAAGTCAGAGAAGGTTAAACTGCCGTCAATAACTTTTTTCAACGGTCAATTGTAATTTTCCATTTACCATTGAATGTTAACTACAATGAGCATTCAAGTCAGAGAAGGTTAAACTCCGTCAATAACTTTTTTCAAACGGTCAATTGTAATTTTCCATTTACCATTTGAATGTTAACTACAATCAGCATTCAAGTCCAGAGAAGGTTAAACTACCGTCAATAACTTTTTTCAACGGTCAATTGTAATTTTCCATTTACCATTTTGAATTTTAACTACAATGCAGCATTCAAGTCAGAAGAAGGTTAAACTACCGTCAATAACTTTTTTTCAACGGTCAATTGTAATTTTCCATTTACCATTTGAATTTTAACTACAATCAGCATTCAAGTCAGAGAAGGTTAAACTACCGTCAATAACTTTTTTCAACGGTAATTGTAATTTTCCATCTTAACCATTTGAATTTAACTACAAATCAGCATTCAAGTCAGAGAAGGTTAAACTACCGTCAATAACTTTTTCAACGGTCAATTGTAATTTTCCATTTACCATTTGAATTTCAATACAATCAGCATTCAGTCGGAGAGGTTAAATTGCCGTCAATAACTTTTTTTAACGGTCAATTGTAATTTTCCATTTACCATTTGAATTTTAACTACAATCGCATTCAAGTCAGAGAAGGTTAAACTACCGTCAATAACTTTTTTCAACGGTCAATTGTTTATTTTCCATTTGCTATTTAAATTTTAACTACAATCAACATTCAAGTCGGAGAAGGTTTTAAACTACCGTCAATAACTTTTTTCAAACGGTCAATTGTAATTTTTCCATTTACCATTTAAATTTTAACTACACTTACATACATAATTCGTAGGCTGCCCACGACTTATGTAACACTCGGGTCACCGATTAAGATATAATTTCACAAAAAATGTAAACGTACAATAAAGGCAATTCCATAACCCCTTAGTCATAAAATAAGACCTGACGGTTTGACGTGCCATTAAAATCAATCAGACAACAAATCAATTATTTATATTGAAACTGGTGCCGATCAGAAATCAATAACAGTTGATGAGTGCTTATAATCATGGAAGAATCGATCTAAAAAGAAAATCTCTTTCACTCTAAATTGAGCAAATAACATTTTTATAGAAAAGTCTGTTGCCGAAAATATGTAATAAAGTCTGGGAAGAGGCAAACATAACATAAGAAGCGATGTCTGTGACTCCAAGGAAGAAAAAGAAGGAGGAGGGTGAGAAGAAGGAGGGGGAGAAGGGGAAGAAGAAGAAGAAGAAAGAAGAAGAAGAAGAAGAAGGGGAGGGTGAGAAGAAGAGGGGGGAGAAGAAGAAGAAGGAGAAGAAGAAGAATGATGAGAAGAAAGGGAGAAAAGAAGTAGAAGAAGAAGGAGAAGAAGGAGGGGGAGAAGAAGGAGGAGGAGGAGAAGAAGGGGGAGGAGAAGAAGGGGAAGAAGGGTGAGAAGAAGAAGAAGAAGAAGAAGAAGAAGAAAGAGAAAAGGGAGAAGAAGAAGTAGAAGAAGAATAAGAAGAGAAGAAGAAAAGGGGGGAGAAGAAGTAGAAGAAGAGAAGAAGAAGAAGGAGGAGGAGGAGGAGGAGAAGAAGGAAAAGAAGCAGAAGAAGAAGGGGAAGAAGAAGAAGAAGGGTGAGAATAATAATAATAATAAGAAAAAGAAAAAAGAACAATGAAAAGAAGGGTGAGAAGAAGAAGAAGAAGAAAACAAGAAGAAAAAGAAAAAAGAAGCAATGAAAAGAAGGGTGAGAAGAAAGATAGAAGAAAGAAACAAGAAGAAAGAAAAAAGAAAATGAAAAGAAGAAGAAGAAGAAGAAGAAAGAAGAAGAAGAAGAAGAAGAAGAAGAAGAGAAGAAAGCTGGAAGTTGATGAGAAACAAAAAGAAGGCTGAGAAAAAGAAGAAAAAGAAAGAAAAAGAAGGATAAAATAATAATATAATAATAATATTAATAATAATAATAATGATAATAATAAAGAAGAGAAAGAAGAAAAGAAAAAGAAAAAGAAAAAGAAAGAAAAAGAATGTGACAAGAAGAGAGGAGATGGTGAGAAGAAGAAGAAGAAGAAGAAGAAGAAGAAGAAGAAGAAGAAGAAGAGAAAGGGTACGAAAGAAGAAGAAGAAGAAGAAGAAGAAGAAGAAGAAGAAGAGAGAAGATTTTATTTACACCATTTCGCTGCATATGTAAACATTATTTTCCCCAAAATCGGATGCTGGCATCACTTTTGAAGAAACATTCAGAATTCAATTAGAATTCTCAGAATTTCCTCCAAGACAAAAACATATCTTTTGAAGAATAACAAATCAACATTTCAATATCATATATATATATATATATATATATATATATATATATGTATAGTAAGTAAAGTTGGTGTAGTGGCCTATTATCGGTGCCAGCCGTACTGTGATGGAGTCTATCTCCTTTTCGCTAGTACTTGACCACGCTTGTGTAGCACCACACCTACCGTCAGCTTCCACTTTACCGAACAGCTCAGATAAAACAATGCTTCTCATACACTTGCAATTCTAATGATACTTGCTCTACTGATATATATATATATATATATATATATATATATATATATATATATATATGAGAGTAAGTAAACAAACAAATGTGTTTATTTGATATGGCTTTTTTAGCCGACAATTTTTGGAGGATATGTGCTTAATTGAAGTCATACCTAATTTTTGAAAATTAATTAGTTAATAATTAATGAATTTAGGCGGGCATATATGTTCAAATGTAAGGCTAAACAGATCGAGAAAATGTCCATCCCTGAATGTACATTTCGACCTATATATATATATATATATATATATTATATATATATATTATATATATTATATATTTCCTAATTTTTTTATAGTTCGCTCATTAAACCAAAATCAAATGATTTTAAAAAATCTTAAATGTAAACAAAAAGAAAAGAAAAATTCCTAGAATAAACAAACTACACAAATTCTTGGACATTTTTTTTTAATTTGATAAATCATGTTTCTTTTATTTCTATATATATATTTGTATATAATATATATATATATATATATATATATATATATATATTGGTTTGGAGGTTAATTTTGAAGGCTATCACAAATGCAGTTGGAATAAATAAAAAATATAATAATAATACGGTAACAATGGTGTTGTGTGTTGACCTGTATTTTTTATTATTTCTTGAATTTTCGAGGTAATACCTCTTTATCAAAAGAATTGAACTGAAGCAGCAGCTATGGCATTTCTTCCTAATATATATATTTATATATATATATATATATGAAATATAACATTTTGAAAAAACATATGATGTTTGTTTTTTTTCAAAATGTTATATTTCATACTGTCGGATTAATTTCCATATATTTTTCATATATATATATATATATATATATATATACTAGCAAAAGTACCCGGTCCATGACCGAACTATAAAAAGTTAGGAATACCAAAGAATGAGTAAAGGGGAAATAAAAGAAACATGATTTATCAAATTAAAAAAAATGTCCAAGAATTTGTGTAGTTTGTTTATTCTAGGAATTTTTCTTTTCTTTTTGTTTACATTTAAGATTTAAAAAAGAATCATTTGATTTTGGTTTAATTAATTAATTATATCCTTTAATCAGTAAAAATCAATAACCAAATTCAGTGTGTTTCTTAGTTATAAGGTTGTCAAGGTGTATACAAGATTTCGAATCTGAATAACATATCGTTTCTGAATTAGTCGTCACGTTCATACCAAACTTTCTTTTATATATATATATATATATATATATATATATATATATATATATTTACGTTTTAAAAGAGAAATGGGACTATACAGATCATTAACATCACATACATGAGAGTCAGATCTCAGCCCTAAAGAGCATTAAGCGAAACTTTTAGTAGGTTCGTCTGACTCATTAGATTTATCTTTATTATTTGCTCTACTTAGGTATTGAGCACTTTTTACTTATTAACCTTAGTCTCCTGGCGGTTTTATATGAATATATATATCTTATATATATATATATATATATATATATATATATATATATATATATATGCATATATATATATGCATATAAATTGTTTTTTTATTTTGGCCAAAATATTGTACCAATAGATTATTTTGTGTACGATTATCTTGGTCTTTTCTTTTTTCCAAAATGTTTTTTTTCTCCCCGGGTGATATTTGGTAGTATATTTTTACAATCAAACTATTTGCTGTTTTTTTTTCTCACCGCGAGGATTTACCAATAAGTTTGTTATATTATATATACTAGCAAATATATGCACCCTCCGGGTGCAAGTATTTAAGTTTTAATGTAATAAAATATTATATTAAATTAGAAAGGCTAATGAAACTAAATAAGAATATAGATTAAAAGATTTGAAACAGAGGGAGTATAATAAAAAATGGAACAACTGAAACTTACTCTTCCATCACTCTCGTCTTTCATTGTTATTTTTTCTAATTTAAGTATTTAGTTATAAGAGGAAGTAAAGAATAAAATGACAGTTATTTTATCTTGTTAATGGATTTCATTTAAGATTCATTGAAGAGATTTTTGCTTATATTCATTAAAATAAAACCAAACAGTTAGAAATCAATAATACTAAGCACATATTTATTAAATTCGATTTTTTAATATTAATATGCAAATTAGTCTTCCCGTTTACACTGTAAAACGCTATTTTGTTGTATATATAAATATAATTGAATGTTGTCAATATGTAGACATAGTTAACAGTATTAATAATGTAAGACAATTTTATTAATAATTGAGGTTTAGATAAAAATAAAATCATGGAGAATGTGATGTCAATAACTAAGAGAATTGTGACTTGAGTAGGAATATAGTTTCGGTTACAGACAGAAAAACACACATTCTCCATTATAATAAGATATATATATATATATATATATATATATATATATATATGTGTGTGTGTGTGTGTATGTGTGTGTAGTATTTCTTAATTCAGACATATTTGGTTAAGTAGTACATACATCTTTTGTCTACATATCTTGTTTTCAATACTTTGTCAGAGAGGCCACCTCCGATCAATCGGCTCGTCATGTCAAGCCCTAGCACCTAGATGGGACCCTAACAAGTACTAACACTTTGGAACAGAGTGGACCTCGGAGTAGATAATACAAGAATATATATCTATATTGGAATTGCAGTCTCGAGGAACTGTATAATTCTTGTGCCCCTGAAGTTACAGCTCCTTCTGTGACTGTGAAGTCCAATGTTCGAAAAACAGCCTCGACCACAGATGTCGCATATAAAGGCTGTCCCTGCAGATGTTGATGTGCCTGTGCTTTGTTGCTACCAATTTCTTATGGACGTCTTGGCTTCATGGTGAACAGTCTACTATGGAGAGCCAGTATATGAGAATATATAATACAAAAATATATAATATAAAAAATAACAAAACAAATATATGAGCAATTCCATGTTAAATCATTCAGAAAAATTACAATACCTGGCTGGAATTGGCTGATAAATCCACTCTGACCCGGGGTTAGAATCCCATTTATGAAAAGAATGATTTTAAAAATGTATTTAAACTAAAAACTTGAATTAAAAAAATTGAATATCCATCGAGAATTAAATAATACAAAACGTCTTCGGCATAAAATAAACCAATAAGAGTTGACGTGCCGTATAATCCAACCAACAGGTCGAAACTGAGTTATGTATGAAATAAATTTGGAGTAATATTCAAGGCATTGGGATAAATTCAACTCAGTTGAATATGAGACAATAACTCGTACATACATCAGTGTTTCCTTCTCTTAGATGGGTTGCCAAGATTGTCCTGGTAATGACGTTAAACTGTATCCAATGGTGAAGTTCAAATTCTGAATTTCTTCATCAACATGACTCCCAGGTCCACTGTTACCCGGGATTAGGGTGCCATTTATGAAAAAAATAAGTTTAAAAAATGTATTTAAACAAAAAGAATTAAGTTAAAAAATGAGTACTTATCAAGAATGAATAAAAGAAAACGTCTTCGGCATAAAATAACCCAACAATGGTTGACATGTCGTAAAATCCAACCTGCCAACTAACAGATATAAACTGAATTATGAATTAAATACATTTTGAGAAATATTTATGGCATTGGGATAAATTCAACACAGTTGAATAGGTGACAATAACCCGTACATATATCAGTGGTTCCTTCTCCTAGACGGGTTGCCATACCAATGTTAAAGAGAGTCCTAGGTATGACGTTACATTTCATCTAATTGTGAAGTTCCAATTCAGGAGAACTGGGGAATGTGGAGTACCCCTTCATCTCCACTCTGACCCGGAGTGGTAGTAACTGTTAGAGTTCAATGTATGGGTTAATCTGGGGAGTGTGCAGCTTGGGCCCCATCTATGAAAAAAAGAATTTTAAAAATGTGATTAAACAACAAAAAAATGAGTTAAAAAAGTCAGTACCCATCAAGAATAAATAAAACAAAACGTCTTCGACATAAAATAACCCAAGAAGGGTTGACGTGCCGTAAAATCCAACAGAGCAGTCAACATTTAGAAATGAGTATCGTATGAAATATATTTTGAGAAATATTTATGGAATTGGGATAAATTCAATACAGTTGAATACGTGATAATAACCCGCACATACATCAGTGGTTCCTTCTCCTAGACGGGTTGCCATACCAATGTTAAAGAGTGTCCTGGGTATGACGTTACAGTGCATCTAATGGTTAAGTTCTAATTCCGAAGCTCTGGGGAGTGTGGAGTTTGGGTTCAATCAATAAAAAAAGGAGTTTAAAAATGTTTAGCCGAAACAATTGAGTTTAAAAGAGTGAGTACCCGTCAAGAATGAATGAAACAAAACGTGTTTGGCATAAAATAACCCAACAAGCTTGACAGGGCTTAAAATTCAACCAACCAGCCAACAGGTAGAAGCTGGGGATTGTATGAAATATATTTATGGCATTGTGATAGATTCAACACAGTTGAATATGTGACAATTACCCGCACATACATGAATGTTTCCTTCTCCTAGATTGGTTGTCATACCAAAGTTAAAGATTGTCCTGGGTATGACGTTAAATTGCATTTAATGGGGAAATTACATTTCTGGAGCTCTGGGGTGTGCGGAGTATCCTTTCATTAACAACTCCAAAGTCCTACTCTGACCCGGTGTTAGGGTGTCATTCATGAAAATAAAAATGAGTTTAAAAATGTATTTAAACAAAACAATTGAGTTTTAAAAACTCCGTTAAGAACGAATAAAACAAAACCTCTTCGGCATAAATTACCCAACTAGTGTTGACGTGCCGTAAAATTCAACCAATCTGCTAACAGGTAGTAGCTGGGTATTGAATGAAATAAATTTTGAGTAATATTTATTGCAATCTTATAGATTCAACAGAGTGGAATATGCGACACAAACCAGCACATACATGAATGTTTCCTTCTCCTAGATGGGTTGCCATACCAAGGTTAAAGATTGTCCTGGGTATAATGTTACATTGCATTTAATGTTTAATTTCTAATATCGAAGCTCTGGGGAGTGTGGAGTTTGGGTTCAATCAATAAAAAAAGGAGTTTAAAAATGTTTAGCCGAAACAATTGAGTTTAAATGAGTGAGTACCCATCAAGAATGAATTAAACAACACGCCATCGGCATAAAATAACCCAACAAGGCTTGACAGGGCGTAAAATTCAACCAACCAGCCAACAGGTAGAAGCTGAAATACATTTTGAGTAATATTTATGGCATTGTGATAGATTCAATATAGTTGAATATGTGACATAAACCTGCATATACATCCGTGTTTCCTTCTCCTAAACGGGTTGCCAAGATCAAAGAGTGTCCTGGTTATGACGTTAAACCGGATCTAATGTTGAAGTTCAAATTCATGAGATCTCTCCAGGGTGGAGTACCCCTTCATCAACATAACTCCCAGTTCCTCTCTGTTTAGGAATTAGGATATATATATATATATAATATATATATATATATATATATATGAATCAGGATAGGTTCCAATTTATGAAAAATATAAGTTTAAGGATGTGTTTAAATAAAACAAAAAAATGAGTTTAAAAAAAAATAGGACTAATCAAGAATGAATAAAATAAAATCTCTTCGGCATAAATAACCCAACTACTGTTGACGTGCCGTAAAATTCAACCAACCTGACAACAGGTAGAAACTGGGTATTGAATGAAATAAATTTTGAGTAATATTTGTGGCATTGTGATAGATTCAATACAGTTGAATATGTGACAATTACCCGCACATACATTAATGTTTCCTTCTCCTAGATGGGTTGTCATACCAAAGTTGAAAAGTGTCCTGGGTATGACGTTAAATTGCATTTAATGGGGAAATTAC
>CM042180.1:44189035-44219035 GCA_023376005.1 Doryteuthis pealeii | reverse complement strand
CGGCTTATATACCAAAATAATCCAACATTCCGTCTACTGGAGACGATGGTGTAGTATCAAATTTTAAAAATCTGCATCCGCACGAGTGTATGAGCAGGCCAATTTTTGAATAGAAGTCTCTGGTGCACTGACTGCACAAAAACAGTGATGTTTGCTGGGGCTGCTGTTGTCTCGCCTTCCTTCTGGTTCTCTTTGTGGTGGAGGCTACATTTCCCTCAATGATTTCAAATTTGAATTAACTGACGTCAAAATGGACCATATGACCTTTAGGTACCCCTCGATTAAGAAAGGACATATTTTTCATTTACACCGTCAATATCCGGTTATTTTAAAAGGATTTTTAAATTTCTAAAAAATTATAAAACTAACCCCTAACCCTAACCCCTAACAAACAACCGGATATTGACGGTGTAAATGAAAAACATGACCTTTCTTAATCGAGATCAGAAATTTAATGACTGGAATGGATTTTTTTTCCTTTAGGCACCCTAAAGGTAAAAAATCCATTCCTGTCATTAAATTTGCTGCCAAAAAATCAATCCATCCTGAATATACTTGCTTTCACACATTGGTATAAAACCCTGTAGCAGTCCGGCCTGTCGGCTGCGGCGTTAGAATGCACCGACTGCACCTCTGCAGAAGGGTAAGACTCCCCCAATATGGCCACCTGTTGGCCGTGGGTGGCGACCCATGATGCCTAAGGATAGAACCAAGGAGGCTGAGCAGTTCACGACTTGCAATATTCCACTTTAGGCTTTTCTTGGGCTAGACGGGCGGTCGGAGAGGCCCCCTCCGATCAATCGGCTGGCCACGTCAAGCCCTAGCACCTATATGATTTTCTCAACCCTATTGCCCTTATGGCAATCCCCAACCCCTTTTTATCATATGGGTGCTAGAAGGCGGTGGCTGAGGGTCTACATGTACTGGGAATGACGTTAAACTCTATCTGATGGTGAGGTTCCAGTTCTGGAGGTCTGGAGAATGTGGAGCACCCCTTCATCACCATTGCTCCCTGGTCCACTCTGTGCCAGAGTGGTAGTACCTGTTAGGGTCCCATATATGGGTTAAATAGAAAAACATGAGTTGATAAACAAAATCGTATTATGCATTAAGAATTGATTTATTTCAAAACTTTATCGGCATTAAATGACCCACTGAGGTTGATATGCCGTAAAACCAAACCAAACCAACCCTATAGCAGAAAAGAGTCTTTCTTCAATGAAACTTCCATTGTATTAATCATAATTTGAAGTATCAGATTGTTTATAATGTTTTGATATATAAAGGAGGCAGAGTTATAGTTTTCAACCGCTTGCTTGGTTGTAGGAGTGCATTTGACACTTGCCCATCTGGTAGGTAAGGGGTTAATGTTAATCTGGTTTTTCAAGATGACACAATTCAACAGGATAACCATTATGCTAAGCGTTCCAAGATCAACCGGAAAAATCATAAATACAGGAGTATTATGCCGACTGAGTATTATTATACCACCAGCAGTGGTTTACCTTCTTCACACCACTGGCGAGTATTGTATTTTGTTCATGTTATAAAGATTCCATTTCATTTTCAACCTCCGTTTGGTTATTTCTCATTTAGTAACCTATGTTCGGTTACAACATCTTATCATAATGGAGATTGTGTGTTTTTTTGTCTGTAACCGAAACTATATTCCTACTCAAGTCACAATTCTCTTAGTTATTGACATCACATTCTCCATGATTTTATTTTTATCTAAACCTCAATTATTAATAAAATTGTCTTACATTATTGATACTGTTAACTATGTTTACATACTGACAACATGCAATTATATTTATATATACAACAAAATAGCGGTTTACAGTGTGAACGGGAAGGCTAATTTGCATATTAATATAAAAAATCGAATTTAATAAATATGTGCTTAGTATTATTGATTTCTAACTTTTTGGTTTTATTTTAATGAATATAAGCAAAAATCTCTTCAATGAATCTTAAATGAAATCCATTAATAAGATAAAATAACTGTCATTTTATTCTTTACTTCCTCTTATAACTAAATACTTAAATTAGAAAATAACAATGAAAGACGAGAGTGATGGAAGAGTAAGTTTCAGTTGTTTTTTTTATTATACTCCCTCTGTTTCAAATCTTTTATTATACTCCCTCTGTTTCAAATCTTTTTTATCTGTATTCTTATTTAGTTCCGTTAGACTTTCTAATTTAATATAATATTTTATTACATTAAAACGGAGGGTGCATATATTTGCTAGTAATTACTAAGAAAGAAAGAATTTGTCAAATCGTGGATTTTACCTTATAAGAAAACAATGTCAGTTAGATTTTGTAAAGAATAGATAACGACACACAACAAGGCTTATAAACAAAACGGAGGCTTTATCGTAGCAAGACAAAGTTATACAATACAATACAAATACAATACAATACAAATACAATACAATACAAATACAATGTAAGTTGGTACAAATGTTTGTGTAAGTTTACAATGTGTAATGTTTGTAAATGTTCAAATTGTGAATAGTTGCGATTTGATACTTATCGCGGACTTATCTGAAATCCAGGTAGAATGTCTTGCTAGTTCGTTAGTTGCTTTTCACGCGGCAGCGGCCTCCAAGCTGTTCTAATGACTCCATCTTCCGACGTCTATGGTATAAAACCACACGTCGTGCTTTGACCAGGGTCCCAGCTAAAAGAGAGTGATAGCAGTTTCCACTATCAAAATTGGCGGTCCAAACTAATCCTTGTAACGTGTGCTCTGATTGGTCGCCGACAAAGGCCCTTAGCCAATCGCATGAGTTTTCTCATCAGTTTATAGCTAAGACATTAGGACTCTGTCGCTATAGACAAAGTGAGATAATTAGAATTGTTTTGGGCTTATTATGTTTATTATTTGCACTAGCAAATATATGCACCCTCCGGGTGCAAGTATTTAAGTTTTAATGTAATAATATATTAATATATTATATTAAATTAGAAAGGCTAATGAAACTAAATAAGATTGCAGATAAAAAGATTTGAAACAGAAGGGGGTATAATCGAAAAATAGAACAACTGAAACTTACTCTTCTATCACTCTCGTCTTTCATTGTTATTTTTTTCAAATTTAAGTATTTAGTTAAAAGAGGAAGTGAAGAATAAAATGACAGTTATTTTTTCTTGTTAACGGATTTAATTTAAGATTCATTGAAGAGATTTTTGCTTATATTCATTAAAACAAAACCAAAAAGTTAGAAATCAATAATACTAAGCACATATTTATTAAAATCACATTTTTAATATCAATATGCAAATTAGCCTTCTCGTTCACACTGTAAACTGCTATTTTGTTGTATATATAAATATAATTGCATGTTGTTAGTATGTAGATATGGTCAATAGTGGCTTCGGCCTCTGAACCATTGCTATAATTAACGGCGTCGATCCCAGGGGACCATCCCCCAGGCAACACCTGCCCCCTTGATTTAAAGGGGCAGGGCTGGGTTTATTGCCCAGTGCCTGAGGCGCCCCCCTTGAGGGGGAATGCCGACGGATCGACGCAATTTTTTCACCTGCCACCCCATGAGTCTCGACTTGTGGGTGGTCCCACGTTAATAGGGACTTTGTGCCTGACCCGTACAAGTGGGGTACGCGGTAAATATCATGTAGATATGGTCAACAGTGGCTTCGGCCTCTGAACCATTGCTATAATTAACGGCGTCGATCCCAGGGGGCCATCCCCCCAGGCAACATCTGCCCCCTTGATTTAAATGGACAGGGCTGGGTTTATTGCCCAGCGCCTGAGGCGCCCCCTTGAGGGGGAATGCCGACAGGATCGACGCAATTTTTCACCCGCCACCCCATGAGTCTCGGCTTGTGGGTGGTCCCACATAAATAGGGCCTTTGTGCCTGACCCGTACAAGTGGGGTACGTGGAAAATATCATGTAGATATGGGCAACAGTATTAATAATGTAAAACAATTTTATTAATGATTGAGGTTTAAATAAAAATAAAATCATTGAGAATGTTATATAGATAACTAAGAGAATTGTGACTTGAGTAGAAATATAGTTTCGGTTACAGACGGAAAAACATACAATCTCCATTACAATAAGATAAGGTGGAAAATAGATAATATTATTTTCCATAACCTTTCCGGTCGGACCACAAAAGAGTCCCAGAGACCTGACGAGACTCAAGTAAAAGAACACCAATACTAGTTTCAATTTTTTTTTCAGACTGCTTTTACCGATGCACTGTAAGTGAATCAACAAATATGAGGTAGAAATAATCTAATACATCAATAATAAGAGACGTTTCCCATATCTCCATTATAATAAGATATATATATATATATATATATATATATATATATATATATATATATATTCTTATTATAATGGAGATTGTGTGTTTTTCTGTCTGTAACCGAAACTATATTCCTACTCAAGTCACAATTCTCTTAGTTATTGACATCACATTCTCCATGATTTTATTTTTATCTAAACCTCAATTATTAATAAAATTGTCTTACATTATTAATACTGTTAACTATGTCTACATACTGACAACATGCAATTATAAAATAGCGGTTTACAATGTGAACGGGAAGGCTAATTTGCATATTAATATTAAAAAATCGAATTTAATAAATATGTGCTTTGTATTATTGATTTCTAACTGTTTGGTTTTATTTTAATGAATATAAGCAAAAATCTCTTCAATAAATCTTAAATGAAATCCATTAACAAGAAAAAATAACTGTTATTTTATTCTTTACTTCCTCTTATAACTAAATACTTAAATTAGAAAAAATAACAATGAAAGACGAAAGTGATGGAAGAGTAAGTTTCAGTTGTTCCATTTTTTATTATACTCCCTCGGTTTCAAATCTTTTATTATACTCCCTCTGTTTCAAATCTTTTTATCTATATTCTTATTTAGTTTTATTAACCTTTCTAATTTAATACAATATTTTATTACATTAAAACTTAAATACTTGCACCCGGAGGGTGCATATATTTGCTAGTATATATATAATATACCAAACTTGTTGGTAAACCCTCGCGGTGAAAAAAAAACAAACCGGCAAATAGTTTGATTGTAAAAATATACTACCAAACATAACCTGGGAAGAAAACAAATTTAGGAATAAAGAAAAGATCAAGATAACCGTCCCAACCAAAAATAATCGATCTTAGCCCTGAAGAGCACTAAGCGAAACGTTAAGTAGGTTTATCTGACTCATTAGGTTTTTCTTTATATATTATATATATATATATATATATATATATATAACCATAATGTGGTTAATTAACGCCTGAAGAAAATATCAGAAGATCTGAAACACGTGTCGCTAATGTAAAATGATAATAAAGAAATAAAAAAAAGCATAATCCATTTTGCGGACCTTTTTTTTTTGTAATACTTTATATATATATTCTTTGTATACTAAACATTTCTGTATTTTTTCTATTATTGTTATTGCTATTTTATTTTATATTTAAAATAAATCCTATTTTATCCATTTAACATTTTCTTTCCTTTATTTTTCATTTCTTCGAAAGGAAACATTTTCTTTCCTTTATTTTTCATTTCAACGAAAGGAAACCACACACTTAAAAAATGCACAATGTTTCCTTTCGATACACACTCCTACACCGTCCCATACTCACGCCATAAAAGAGAATATTTGACGTCATATTTCAAACCGTCTCCCTTTTTTCAAACCTCAAACATTTTTAAACAGACTGAATAACAATGACTACCACTCGCTTTTCTCGTTATTCTGTGATAAATAATTTCTTATCACCTTCCATATACCAACAAATGCCCTGAAGATGATCTAATTAATAGATCGAAACACTGCAGCGTCGGCCAATAAACTCACCACTTAACCCATTTAAACCTGTGTTTTTTTTCATTTTTCTTAAATATACTACATATATATATATATATATATATATATATATATATATATATATATATATATATATATATATATATACATACAGAATTGAAAAAAGAACTTTTTTTAATTGGTAAAACGTAGCGACAAACAAAAGAATCCTGTGGACTGTGATAAAAAGCCTGACAATATCTGTTTGTGATTGGCGCCATTATCAAAAAAGGCGGGAAATTTTTGGTAAGATGGCGCTTGACTTCTTTTCTGACGAGATAATGTTATTTTATTCCGTTCCTCTCTAGAAGCTGATCCAATTTTGATGCGAGATAGCGACTGTGTAATCTTCCACATTGGTCACCAACCTTTTCCCCGGAACATATACGACGGTGAGACAAAATGTAATGCCATTTTGTTTAGGAGAGGTATAATTACCAACACAGGAACATGTATCATACATCAAAATGAAGCTGGTCCTCTGTGGATCACATCCTTACTATTCCACATAGGAGAATAAAAAGTAATGCCATTTTGTTTAGGACAGGTATAATTACCAACACAGGAACATGTATCATACATCAAAATGAAGCTGGTCCTCTGTGGATCAACATCCTTACTGTTCACATAGGAGAATAAAATGTAATGCCCATTTTGTTTAGGACAGTATAATTACCAACACAGGAACATGTATCATACATCAAAATGAAGCTGGTCCTCTGTGGATCACATCCTTACTATTCCACATAGGAGAATAAAAAAGTAATGCCATTTTGTTTTAGGACAGGTATAATTACCAACACAGGAACATGTATCATACATCAAAATGAAGCTGGTCCTCTGTGGATCACATCTCTATTCGCCCACATAGGTGAATCAAAATGTAATGCCATTTTGTTTAGGACAGGTATAATTACCAACACAGAACATGTATCATACATCAAAATGAAGCTGGTCTCTGTGGATCACATCTCTACTTCGCCCACATAGGTGAATCAAAATGTAATGCCATTTTGTTTAGGACAGGTATAATTACCAACACAAGAACATGCATCATACATCAAAATGAAGCTGGTCCTCTGTGGATCACATCTCTACTTCGCCCACATAGGTGAATCAAAATGTAATGCATTTTGTTTAAGACAGGTATAATTACCAACACAAGACATGTTATCTGTCCTAAAAATGGCTTACATTTTGATTCACCTATGTGGCGAAGTGAGATGGTGTCACAGAGGACCAGCTTTCATTTTGATGTATGATGCATGTTCTTGTGTTGGTAATTAATACTGTCCTAAACAAAAATGGCATTACATTTTGATTCACACTATGTGGGCGAAGTAAGAGATGTGATCCACAGAGGACAGCTTCATTTTGATGTAATGATACATGTCCTGTGTTGGTAATATACTGTCCTAACAAAAATGGCATTACATTTTGATTCCCCTATGTGGGCGAAATAGGAAGATGTGATCCACAGAGGACCAGCTTCAATTTTGATGTATGATACATGTCCTGTGTTGGTAATTATAGCCTGTCCTAAACAAAATGCAATTACTTTTTTATTCTCCTATGTGGAATAGTAAGCGGATGTGATCCACAGAGGACCAGCTTTCTTTGATGTATGATACATGTTCCTGTGTTGGTATTATACTGTCCCTAAACATGGCATTACATTTTATTCTCCTATGTGGAAGCAGTAAGGATGTGATCCACAGAGGACCATGCTTCAATTTTGATGTATGATACATGTTTCCTGTGTTGGTAAATTATACTGTCGCTAAACAAAATGGCATTACTTTTTATTCTCTATGTGGATAGTAAGGAAGTGATCCACAGAAGGACCAGCTTCATTTCTTGAATGTATGATACCATGTTCCTGTGATTGGTAATATACCTCTCCTACAATGGCATTACATTTTGTCTAACCGTCTATATGTTCGGGGAAAAGGTGTGGTGACCAATGTGGAAGATTGACACAGTCGTATCTCGCATCAAAATTGGATCAGCTTCTAAGGAGAGGAACGGAATAAAATAACATTATCTCGTCAGAAAAGAAAGTCAAGCGCATCCTTACCAAAAATTTCCCGTTTTGATAATGGCGCCGCAATCACGAAACAGATATTGTCAGGCTTTTTATCACAGTCACAGGATTCTTTTGTTTGTCGCTAGCGTTTTTACCATTTAAAAAAAGTTCTTTTTCAATTCTGATATGTTTATAATATATATATTATTATACTTTATATTAAGATATATATTATGATATATATATATAAGTAGTTATAATATTGTAGTATATTTAAGAAAAATGAAAAAAAACCACAGGTTGTAATGGTCTAAGGTGGTGGCAGAGTGTGCTAGCTTGTTGGCCGGACGTTCGCTGCTATGCTCTTCGAGGGTCTGTGGATTGGGGTTAAGTGTCATGCTGGTAACATTTGTTGGTATATGGAAGGTGATAAGAAATTATTTATCACGAATGAACGGAGAATGGAGGAAGAGGCGAAGTCGGAGTTAGTCATTGTTATTGCAGTCTGTTTAAAATGGTTGTATGAGGTTTGAAATCAAAAAGGGAGACGAGTTTGTGAAATATGAACGTGCAATATTTCTCTTTATGAGCGGAGTATGGACGGTGTAGGGAGTGTGTGATCGAAAGGGAACATTGTGGGCATTTTTTAAGTGTGTGGTTTCCTTTCGTTGAAATGAAAAAATAAAGGAAAGAAAATGTTTCCTTTCGAGAATGAAAAATATAAGGAAAGAAAAATGTTAATGGTATAAAATAGGAATTTATTTAAATATAAAATAAATAGCGTACAATAATAGAACAAAATACAGAAATGTTTAGTTATACAAAGAATATATATATAAAGTATTACAAAAAAAAGGGTCCGCAATAAAATGGATTATGTTTTTTTTATTCTTTATTATCATTTTACATAGCGACACGTGTTTTCAGATCTTCTGATATTTTCTTGCAGGCGTTTAATAACCACATTATGGTTATATATAATATATATATATATTATATAGTATATATATAAAGAAAAACCTTAATGAGTCAGATAAACCTAACTTAACGTTTCGCTTAGGCTCTTCAGGGCTAAGATCGATTATTTTTGTTGGGACGGTTATCTTGATCTTTTCTTTATCCTAAATTGTTTTTCTTCCGCAGGTTATGTTTTGGTAGTATATTTTTACGAATCAACTATTTTGCCGGTTTGTTTTTTTTCAAACGCGAGGGTTACCAACAAGTTTGGTATATTATATATATACACGCAATATATGCACCCTCCGGGTGCAGTATTTAAGTTTTAATGTAATAAAATATTGTATTAAATTAGAAGGTTAATAAAACTAATAAGAATATAGATAAAAGATTTGAAACAGAGGGAGTATAATAAAAGATTTGAAACGTAGGGTATATATAAAAATGGAACAACTGAAACTTACTCTTCCATCACTTTCGTCTTTCATTGTTATTTTTTCTATTTAAGTATTTAGTTATAGAGGAAGTAAAAGAATAAAATAACAGTTATTTTTTTCTTGTTAATGGATTTCATTTAAGATTTATTGAAGAGATTTTTTGCTTATATTCATTAAAATAAAACCAAACAGTTAGAAAATCAATAATACAAAGCACATATTTATTAATTCCGATTTTTTAAATATTAATATGCAAATTAGCCTTCCCGTTCACATTGTAAACCGCTATTTATAATTGCATGTTGTCAGTAATGTAGACATAGTTTAACAGTAATTAATAATGTAAGACAATTTTATAATAATTGAGGTTTAGATAAAAATAAAATCATGGAGAATGGATGTCAATAACTAAGAGAATTGTGACTTGAGTAGGAATATAGTTTCGGTTACCAGACAAAAAACACACATCTCCATTATAATAAAGATATATATATATATATATATATATA
This sequence comes from Doryteuthis pealeii, assembly GCA_023376005.1. Taxonomy (NCBI): domain Eukaryota; kingdom Metazoa; phylum Mollusca; class Cephalopoda; order Myopsida; family Loliginidae; genus Doryteuthis; species Doryteuthis pealeii. The sequence continues at coordinate 44,209,230 of CM042180.1, read as the reverse complement.
TATAATATATATATATATATATATATCTTATTATAAGGAGATATGGGAAACGTCTCTTATTATTGATGTATTAGATTATTTTCTACCTCAATTGTTGATTCACTTACAGTGCATGGTAAAAGCAGTCTGAAAAAAAATTGAAAACTAGTATTGGTGTTCTTTTTACTTGAGTCTCGTCAGGTCTCTGGGACTCCTTTTGTGGTCCGACCGGAAAGGTTATGGAAAATATATTATCTATTTTCCACCTTATCTTATTGTAATGAGATTGTATGTTTTCCGTCTGTAACCGAAAACTATATTTCTAACTCAAGTCACAATTCTCTAGTTATCTATATAACATTCTCATGATTTTATTTTTATTTAAACCTCAATCATTAATAAAATTGTTTTACATTATTTAATACTGGGTTGCCCATATCTACATGATATTTTCCACGTACCCCACTTGTACGGGTCAGGCACAAAGGCCCTATTTATGTGGGGACCACCACAAGCCGAGACTCATGGGGTGGGCGGGTGAAAAAATTGCGTCCGATCCTGTCGCATTCCCCCTCAAGGGGGCGCCTCAGGCGCTGGGCAATAAACCCAGCCCTGTCCATTTAAAATCAAGGGGGCAGATGTTGCCTGGGGGATGGCCCCCTGGGTCGACGCCGTTAATTATAGCAATGGTTCAGAGGCGCGAAGCCACTGTTGACCAAATCTACATGATATTTACCGCGTACCCCACTTTGTACGGGTCAGGCACAAAGTCCCTATTAACGTGGGACCACCCACAAGCGAGACCTCATGGGGTGGCAGTGAAATTGCGTCGATCCCGTCGGCATTCCCCCTCAAGGGGGGCGCCTCAGGCACTGGGCCAATAAACCCACCTGCCCCTTTAAAATCAAGGGGGCAGGTGTTGCCTGGGGGGATGGTCCCTGGGATCGACGCCGTTTTATAGCAATGGTTCAGAGGCCGAAGCCACTATTGACCATATCTACATACTAACAATGCAATTATATTTATATATACACAAAATAGCAGTTTAACAGTGTTGAACGAGAAGGCTAATTTGCATGATTGATATTAAAAATGTGATTTTAATAAATATGTGCTTAGTATTATTGATTTCTAACTTTTTGGTTTGTTTTAATGAATATAAGCAAAAATCTCTTAATGAATCTTAAATTAAATCGTTTAACAAGAAAAATAACTGTCATTTATTCTTCACTTCCTCTTTTAACTAAATACTTAAAATTTGAAAAAAATACAATGAAAGACGAGAGTGATAGAAGAGTAAGTTTCAGTGTTCTATTTTCGATTATACCCCCTTCTGTTTCAAATCTTTTATCTTGCTCTTATTTAGTTTCATAGCCTTTCTAATTTTAATATAATATATTAATATATTATTACATTAAACTTAAATACTTGCACCCGGAAGGGTGCATATATTTGCTAGTGCAAATAATAAACATAATAAGCCCAAAACAATTCTAATATCTCACTTTGTCTATAGCGACAGAGTCCTAATGTCTTAGCTATAACTGATGAGAAAACTCATGCGATTGGCTAAGGGCCTTGTGGCGACCAATCAGAGCACACGTTACAAGGATTAGTTTTGGACCGCCAATTTTGATAGTGGAACCTGCTATCACTCCTCTTTAGCTGGGACCCTGGTCAAAAGCACGACGTGTGGTTTTATACACCATAGTTAAGTCGGAAGATGGAGTCATTAGAACAGCTTGAGGCCGCTGCGCGTGAAAAGCAACTAAAGAACTAAGACATTCTACCTGGATTTCAGATAATCCGCGATAAGTATCAAATCGCAACTATTCACAATTTGAACATTTACAAACATTACACATTGTAACTTACACAAACATTTGTACAACTTACATTGTAATTTGTATTGTATATTGTATTTGTATTGTATTGTATTTGTATTGTATTTATAACTTTGTCTTGCTACGATAAAGCCTCGTTTTGTTTATAAGCCTTGTTGTGTGTCGTTATCTATTCTTTACAAAATCTAATGACATTGTTTTCTATAAGGTAAAATCCACGATTTGACAAATTCTTTCTTTCTTAGTAATTACTAGCAAATATATGCACCCTCCGTTTTAATGTAATAAAATATTATATTAAATTAGAAAGTCTAACGGAACTAATAAGAATACAGATAAAAAAGATTTGAAACAGAGGGAGTATAATAAAAGATTTGAAACAGAGGGATATAATAAAAATGGAACAACTGAAACTTACTCTTCCTCACTCTCGTTCTTTCATTGTTATTTTTTCTAATTTAAGTATTTAGTTTAAGAGGAAGTAAAGAATAAATGACAGTTATTTATCTTATTAATGGATTTCATTTAAGATTCATTGAGAGATTTTTGCTTATATTCATTAAAATAAAACCAAAAAGTTAGAAATCAATAATACTAAGCACATATTTATTAAATTCGATTTTTTTATATTAATATGCAAATTAGCCTTCCCGTTCACACTGTAAACCGCTATTTTGTTGTATATATAAAATATAATTGCATGTTGTCAGTATGTAAACATAGTTAACAGTATCAATAATGTAAGACAATTTTTATTAATAATTGAGGTTTAGATAAAATAAAATCATGGAGAATGTGATGTCAATAACTAAGAGAATTGTGACTTGAGTAGGAATATAGTTTCGGTTACAGACAAAAAACACACATCTCCATTATGATAAGATGTTGTAACCGACATAGGTTACTAAATGAGAAATAACCAAACGGAGGTTTGAAAATGAAATGGAATCTTTATAACATGAACAAAATACAATACTCGCCAGTGGTGTGAAGAGGTAAACCACTGCTGTGGTATAATAATACTCAGTCGGCATAATACTCCTGTATTTATGATTTTTCCGGTTGATCTTGAACGCTTAGCATAATGGTTATCCTGTTGAATTGTGTCATCTGAAAAAACCAGATTAACATTAACCCCTTACCTACCAGATGGCAAGTGTCAAATGCACTCCTACAACCAAGCAAGCGGGTTGAAAACTATAACTCTGCTCCTTTATATATCAAAACATTATAAACAATCTGATACTTCAAATTATGATTAATACAATGGAAGTTTCATTTGAAGAAAGACTCTTTTCTGCTATAGGGTTTGGTTTGTTGGGTTTTACGGCATATCAACCTCAGTGGGTCATTTAATGCCGATAAAGTTTTGAAATAAATCAATTCTTAATGCATAATACGATTTTGGTTTATCAACTCAGATGTTTTTTATTTAAACCCATATATGGGACCCTAACAGGTACTACCACTCTGGCAAGAGTGGACAGGGAGCATGGTGATGAAGGGGTGGCTCCACATTCCCAGACCTCCAGAACTGGAACCTCATCATCAAGATAGAGTTTAACGTCATTCCCAATGTAGACCCTCAGCCACCGCCTCTAGCACCCATATGATAAAAAGGGTTGGGGATTGCCATAAGGGCAATAGGGTTGAGAAAATCATATAGGTGCTAGGGCTTGACGTGGCCAGCCGATTGATCGGAGGGGCCTCTCCGACCGCCGTCTAGCCCAAGAAAAGCCTAAAGTGGAATATTGCAAGTCGTGAACTGCTCAGCCCTCCTTGGTTCTATCCTTAGGCATCATGGTCGCCACCCACGGCCAACAGGTGGCCATATTGGGGGAGTCTTACCCTTCTGCAGAGGTGCAGTCGGTGCATTCTAACCCGCAGCCGACAGGCGGACGCTTACAGGGTTTTATACAATGTGTGAAAGCAAGTATATTCAGGATGGATTGATTTTTTGGCAGCAATTTAATGACAGGAATGATTTTTTTACCTTTAGGGCCTAAAGGAAAAAAAATCCATTCCAGTCATTAAATTTCTGATCTCGATTAAGAAAAGGTCATGTTTTTCATTTACACCGTCAATATCCGGTGTTTGTTAGGGGTTAGGGTTAGGGGTTAGTTTTATAATTTTTAGAAATTTAAAATCCTTTTAAATAACCGGATATTGACGGTGTAATGAAAAATATGTCCTTTTCTTAATCGAGGGTACCTAAAGGTCATATGGTCCATTTTGACGTCGTTAATTCAAATTTGAAATCATTGAGGGAAATGTAGCCTCCACCACAAAGAGAACCCAGAAGGAAGGCGAGACAACAGCAGCCCCCAGCAACATCACTGTTTTTGTGCAGTCAGTGCACCAGAGACTTCTATTCAAAAATGTGGCCTGCTCATACACTCGTGCGGATGCAGATTTTTAAAATTTGATCACTACCATCGTCTCCAGTAGAACGGAATGTTGGATTATTTTTGGTAATAAAGCCGTGCTGCAAACCTACCATTTAAATTTATAGACTTAAGCGAGGTATGTGGTTTAAAATCTCATCAGCACAAATAACGTGTTGGTTAACTATTTAATGCGTCTGATACTAACATCTTATTTGCAAATTATTGACCTGCAAGACTGAGGAGCACCAAGCAACAACCAAAGATCATACCAATTTAAAGACACTAAAAAGCACCAAAGGATTCTTACTAAAGATCGCGCTTTGCTTAATACAAAGGGACTCCGCTGGAGTGCTCTTGCTTGAAAGCCTAAAGGATGGCCACAAAAATCATAACAGCGAAAGGATGCCAAAATATAGTTGAATTAATTACATATTGTTGTGCTCTTGTACACTGATCTCTGCAGGTAAACTTCACATCCAATTCCACGTCAGTGTCTTGACGTCGTCATCTGGTCAAGTAATTTTAAATCTTCCAAATTAATTACGCTTCGTTACTGTGGCCGTCTTACATTGCATATCTAACTGAAATCGGAAAAGCAACAAAGCCTGAATATATATATATATATATATATAATATATATATATAATATATAATTATGTGTGTGTGTGTGTGTGGTGTATGTGTGCGTGTGTGTGTGTGTGTAGGCAGCATTTTTTCTTGTAGGCAATATTGTTAATAATGCAGCCATTTTCTGTCTGCAAGTTTTTGTCCTATGTTTTTTCGTATAGCCGGATTTTTTTGTAATATCTGGCGAGAATTGGCTGATGTATTTTGCCATATGTCATAGACCGAGTACTTTCTGCCCTATCGTGGGCCATCTTCAAGGTTTTTTGAAACCGTACAACATGGGGCTTATTCCATTTACCATTTATAAAGTTGTGTTTATTATTGTATTATTATTAGTTTTATTATTATTATTGTCATCATTGTATTATGTATTACCTTTTGTTATTAATAATTATAGTATTATAGGCATTTTAGAATGTTGGTGGCTATTATCAAGGTGTTATTTGTTTAGTTTGGGCTGGTATTACTTAACATATATATATAAGTATAGAGGATGTAGAGGATATGATAGTAATATGAGATTTTTGGATGTTTGTTTATTTAGAAACGTTGCTGATAAAGTATATATTAAATTTTTACTTGAAGGCACTTACAAACGCAATGTATCGCATAAAATTCGATAACTTTTTCTTATAGAAAATGAACTTGGCAAGTGTAATGCTCAGTAAAGGATGGCTCGATGTGTAGATACCGTCAGACTGGTTTCGGTTTACTTTATTAAGTCTCATCAGCGGTAATACTAACGGATTTCCTCGACAGAAATATCGAAACGCGGGACTTCAGCAGACGCAGTGAAACACTATGAAACACTTTTATCGCCTTCGGCCACATTACACAGCTGACCATCCCAGTGAATTTAAGCTTGGTCAAAGCGATACTGCGCGCCTCTACGCGATAATAGGTAAGGGGGGCGCTATTGGAGAGAATAATAACAACAAACAGACCGTATGCCTTCGCGAAGTGAATAAGATTTTTGATGTTTGTTTATTTAGAAACGTTGCTGATAAAGGTTATATATAAATTTTTACTTTGATAGGCACTTAAAGCTATGTATCGCATAAAATTCGGATACTTTTTCTTATAGGAAAATGAAAACTGGGGACAAGTGTAACTCTCAGTAAAGGATGGGTCGATGTGTAGAGATACCGGTACAGAACTGGTTTCGCTTTATTAAGTTCATCAGCGGTAATATAACTACGGTTTTCCCCCGACAAGAAATCGAACGCGGACCTTCAGCAGACGCAGTGAAACACTAAGTGAAACCACTTTTTCGCCTCGGGCCCAGCAGTACAACCAGCTGCATCCTAGCGAAATTAAGCTTGTCAAGCGATACTACGCGCCTTTACCATAATAGGTAAGGGGGCGCTATTTGAGAGAATAATAACACTTTACTGAGATAACACCTTGTCAAGTTCATTTTCTATAAGAAGTAAAGTATCGAATTTTATGCGGATAGCATGCGGTTGTAAGTGGCCTTGCGAATAAGTAAGAATGCTAAATATATAGTATATATATATATATATATTATAATATAGTATATGATATATATTATCGGCATTTGATTTTGGGGTTACAGGTTATTGCAATGTGTGGCAATGTTGCAATCATTGGTAATAAATTAATGTCTAACATATTGGTGGCATTGTTACTTACGATCCCCCCCCGCAAAAAAACTAACTATTTAAATATCATGTTAACCTTTTCTTCTTAAACAAAATGAAATAACAAAAGCATTCACAACCAACCGAAAATAAATGATTAACACTCCTAACACTGTGGTCCAAAGAGCACACACACCAGACACATACCACACACACACACACACACATATATATGTATTTTAGTTATTATATATATATATTATATATATATATAAACCGCTAGGATTGTCTAAAGTTAAAATGTAAAAGTGCTCGATACTAAGTAGAGCAAATAATAAAGTTAAACCTAATGAGTCTGATATAACTACTAATAGTTTCGTTTAGTAGTTTCATCAGGGCCATAATATAATATATATATATATATATATATTATATATATATATATATATATATATCAATAGTATGATATTATGGATGATTTGGACTCATGAGTTAAAGTTTCATGGTTTGCAATCCTCAGATGAGTCAAATGGTTGAGATCTTAAAAACCAGTAGACTCTATTGGTTTAAATCTGCTCTCTTTATTAGCATTGAACACCTTTCCCATGCCATAACTTTTGCTCATTTATTCTCTATTCATTATATAATATTATAATATATATATATATAATATATAAATATTATAATTTTACCAATATTCATTTTTGGGTTACAGGTTATTAAAAGTACTAGGTGTTTTTTTATAGTGCTTATCCCACAGCGATGGTGTATCATCTGTTGTTTTAAGAATTGAGGAACGCCGTATATTTTAAATTTTTCTTTCGGTTAATTCCGTGATCTTTAAGTCGGCTATTTCCGGAATGTTAAGTCGTTTCGCTCCTCCTGCGTTCGTGGGATTGTTCAAAATTCTTTTAAATTTTGTTTTTCCTTTTTTATTTATTTTATTTGTTTTTACTATTTTAGATGCTTCGTAATAATGCCCACTTTAAAAAACATATATATATATATATTATATATTATAATATATCATATTAATTTTTGGGTTACAGGGTTATTGCAATTTTCAATGTTGCCAATCATGGTAATAAATAATGCCTAAATACATCGTGACATTGTTACTTAACGATTTCCCAAAAAAACTAACTATTTAAATATCATTTAACCTTTAATTTCAAAACATAATAAAACATTTGTGTGTGGAATTTAGGAGGGGGGGTTAGGGACTGTTAGGGAGACTGGTTGATTTAGGGAGGGATTTAGAGAGGTGAGNCTTCCTCTCTCTCTCTCCTCTCTCTTCTCTGCTCTGTTTGCTCCTCTCTCTCTCTCTCTTCCCTCTCCTCTCTCGATTCGATGTTTGTATATGATTTGGTCTTGGAAGCGACTCGATGGTGCGATTCGGTAGAGCAAGCTTATTGCTCATCACCGTGTGCACCAATCAAATCCGCTCTCGACACTGACAGAAAAATGGGTGTGACAAGACCACGTGACACTTTTAAAGACGTTCAGCGTTCCAACTGTCAAACCGGAAAGAGTTTGGCCTTTTGATAAAAGAACAGCTGGGAACGAAAAGTTGCAATGTTCGACTGGGAGAATTTATGTCTCGTTGGTTGTTTGGCTGGTTTAGTTGGATTTACCGGACATGTCAACTTTTGTTGGGTTATCTTATGCCAAAGACGTTTGTTGATCTTAATGGGATACAATATTCAAAAAGCTTAAAACTCAATTTTTTAAAGACTAAGTTCTATTTAACCCATAGATTGAACTCCTAACAGGTAACTACCAGTCTAGTAATGTGTGGAGGGGTAGTCTACATTACCCAGAGTTCCAGAATTGGGACTTCACTAATAAGATGCAGTTGTAAAGTCATAGACCGGACAAAAGAAGAAGAAGAAGAAGAAGAAGAAGAAGAAGAAGAAGAAGAAAAAGAAAGAAAGAAAGAAAGAAAGAAAGAAGAAGAAGAAGAAAAAAGAAAGAAAGAAAGAAAGAAGAAGAAGAAGAAGAAGAAGAAGAAGAAAAAAGAAAGAAAGAAAGAAAGAAAGAAGAAGAAAACGAAGAAGAAGAAGAAGAAGAAAAATAAGAAGGCTGGTTGGTAGGTTGGTTGGAGTTTACGGCATGTCAACCCTTGTTGGTTTATTTTATGCCGAAGACGTTTTTGTTTTTTTCATTTTTGATGGACACTCAATTTTTAAAAAAATGTTACAATTCATTCTTTAAAACAATTATTTTTTTCGATTTAACCCATAGATGGAACCCTAACAGGTACTACCACTCCAGGTCAGAGTGTTACCTGAGAGTAATGGTGATGAAAGAGGGTAGTCTACATTATCCAGATTTCCAGAATTGGACTTCACAAATAGATGCAGTTTTAAGTCATAGCCCGAAAGAAGAAGAAGAAGAAGAAGAAGAAGAAGAAGAAGAAGAAGAAGAAGAAGAAGAAGAAGAAGAAGAAGAAGAAGAAGAAGAAGAATGTGTATTGGTTGGTTGGTTGGTTGGTTGGATTTTACGCATGTCAACTTTTGTTGGGTTATCTTATGCCGAAGACGTTTTGTTCATTCTTAATGGAATTCAATATTTCAAAAAGCTTAAACTCAATTTTTTAAAGACTAAGTTTTCTATTTAACCATAGATGTGACCTTAACAGCTAGTGGACCTGGGAGTAATGGAGATGAAGGGTACTCGAATACTCCCCCAGAGCTCCAGAATTGGTACTTCCCCCAACTTTGGTTTCTTCTTCTTCTTCTTCTTCTTTTCTTCTTCTTCTTCTATAAATTCCCTAAAGAGAGCTCAATGTATAATAATCAATAAATTAGATTATGTACAGAGATAATATATATATAATATTATATATATTATATATATATATATATATATATATGTATATATATATATATATATATATATATATATAATATATAATAGAAAAAAGCACGAGGTATTCCAAAAACATGAATTTATTTTTCTCCATATTTGATGGAATACTTTGTGTTTTTAAATATAAATACATACTGTCGAAGTTAATTCCCTATTTATTACTACTATATCTATATATATAATATATATATATATATATTATATATATATATATATATATATGCGTGTGTGTGTGTGTGTGTGTGTGAAAATATATATATATGTGTGTGGGAGGGGGTGTTGAAAGGATAAATAAATAAATACGGTGCGGAGTGAGTTCATGTACATATTGTATTCTATTTATTACTATTTCAAAGATGAAATGGAATAATAATAATAATAATAATAATAATAATAATAATATATATATATATATATATATATATATATATATATATATATATATATATATATATATATTATATTATATATATATTTTTCTAATATATTATCTTATATCATATCTAAAATAGTTATAAACAGTTAACAATGTGTAAATGGACAAACTCTCGACCGAAACTCATGTTGGCATTTCATCAAACCATTTTTTATCCATTGAACATTTTGCTTCCTTTATTCATTTATCCTTTCAACATATTGTCGGATTCATTTTCATTTTCCAATCTCCTCTCTCTCACACAGAGAGGAGAGAGAGAGAGAGAGAGAGAGAGAGAGAGAGAGAGAGAGAGAGAGAGAGAGAGATGTGTGTGTGTGTTTGTGTTTGTATAAATTTGTATATGCATGCATGTATATTTGCAAACATCCCCTGTACTTCCGGTATTTACACAAACCTCTTTGTTCAGCCGAGTAGAAATATTTTCACCTGCGCCATTAGACATCACTGATATAACAGTTTATCCTAAAATCAAATTGAAACATTTCACATCTTCTCAAACTTTGCAGACATTATAATGTACATATAATGAACTCTGAACATCCCCTAATAGTGGGTTGTCGAATTCACTATGTGTTAGCACCAACAGTTTCCGCTCATATTTTCAGATGACTTTCTCAAAGTTGAATTTAATTCGAATAATACATTATTTAAAATTTGCGACAGTAGGAACCATAAAAATAAAATCAACCTTGTGCCACAACTACTCATAAACGTACAGTCGAATGGTACATTGTTTAAATGCACTAGCAAATATATGCACCCTCCTGGTGCAAGTATTTAAGTTTTAATATAATAAAAATATCATGTTAAATTAGAAAGGCTAATGAAACTGATTAAGAATTCAGATAAAAATATTTGGAACAGAGAGGGTATGATTGAAAAATAGAACAACTTTGAAACTAACTCTTCCATCATTTTCTCTTACTCCCGTCTTTCATTGGTAAATTTTCCTAATTTAACTATTTAGTTAAAATAAGAAGTAAAGAATAATATTACAGTTATTTCTTCTTGTTAATGGATTTATTTAAATATCTATATCTTATATTTTTGCTCATATTCAATAAGATAAAACCAAACAATTAGAAATCAATAATACTAAGCATATATTTATTAAAATCAAATTTTAATATCAATATGCAAATTACCCTTCCCATTCACACTGTAAACTGCTATTTTGTTGTATATATAAACACAATTGCATGTTTTTAGAATGTAGATATGGTCAACAGTATTAATAATGTAAAACAATTTTATTAATAATTGAGGTTTAAATCAAATCAAATCATGGTGAATGGGATGTAAATAACAAAAGGAATTGTGACTTGAGTAGTGATATAGTTTCGGTTACAGACAGACAAACCCACAATCTCCATTATAATAAGATATAGGAGGGTTATCAGTAATGCATTATTTCATTGCCAATTTCGGGTTTCTCAACATCGTACTGGCTCCAATAGCAACCTTGACCAGACACTGGAAGTTTTTTTTAGGATGAGACAGCACAACGCCACATATTATATTCTATTGGTCGAGAGACGTCACGTGGTGAAGTGTAGAAGAGTAGGAGTGAGAAATGAGAGTGTGGAGGCAGTTTGGAACGATGCGTTGACAGAATGGGTCGTGTACATTTGCGACAGTAGGAACCATATAAAATTAACCTTGTGCCACAACTACTCATAAACATATTGTTGGATGATACATTACTGCAATGCATTAAAGAGTGTCGTCAGTAATGCACTGTTATCATTGCCAATTTCAGGTTTCTCAACATCATATTGGCTCCAATAGCAACCCCGAGCAGACACTAGAATTGCCATGTCAACTCCCTGAAAATCAATTGATTTGTAATACAGAAATCGACTGTTGGTTTCCTATTTCGTAACTCATTTACGTCCAAGAGATTTCGAAATGACGAGATATAATCAATCAATTTGTCGACGATTCAATCAATTCGATTTACTTAATCGAATCATTCACAATTAAACAGAATTCTTTTTCTTTTATTGCTTACTCAAACTGGTACGGAAAAAAATCAATTTGATTCGCGACAATAAGAATCATATAAAATTGATCTTGTATCATACCTACTCATGTACATTTAGTCGTGTGATACATTATTTACAATTCGCGACAGTAAGAACCATATAAAATTGACCTTGTGCCACACCTCCTCGTGTACATATTGTCGTATGATCAGTCCTTAAATGCATAAAGAAAGGTCACCAGTGATACACTATTATCATAGCCAATTTCGGGTTTTTCAACATCATATTGGCTCCAAAATTATTCAATCAATTCGATTTACATAATCGAATAATTCCCAATTAAACAGAATTATTTTTCTTTTATTGGTTACTCAAACTGGTACAAAAAAAACAATTTGATTCGCGACAATAAGAACCATTTAAAATTGACCTTATGCCACACCTAATCATGTACATATGGTCGAATGATACATTGTTCAAATGCATAAACGAGGCTCAACAGTGATGTATTATTATCATAGCCAATTTCGGGTTTTTCAAAATCATGTTGGGTCTAATAGCAATCCCGACTTCACTGTGGAATTGTTATGAAATTATATTGCTGCTAGTATCACGACAGTAGGAACCATATAAAATTAACCTTGTGCCACAACTACTCATGAACATATGGTCGGATGATACATTCCTGAAATGCATTAATGAGAGTCGTCAGTGATGCACTGTTTTCATAGCCAATTTCGGGTTTCTCAACATCATATTGGCTCCTATAGAAACCTCAACCAGACACTGGAATTGTCAGGCCATCTCCCTGAAAATCAATTGATTTGTAATAGATAAAGAGATACCTATCCTGCGTATTGGTAAAGGTCCAGTGATTTAATCCAATGTCAGTCATCAATGAATGCTGCAGTAAAAATAAATGCAGTAAACGCTGAATATAAAATTGACCTTGTGCCACACCTCCTCATGTAAATATGGTCGTATGATACAGTCTTTAAATTCATAAAGAAAGGTCATCAGTGATACACTTTTACTATAGCCAATTTCGGGTTTTGTAAAATCTTATTAGCTCCAATAGCAAACCCGACTCAGGTATTGTCATAGCATATATATATAATTATATATATAATATTATATATATATATATATGCTTGAAGCAATTACAATGCAGTATATCGCATAAAATTCGATAATTATAGAAGATAAATAACATTGACAAGTGAATCTCGCAAAGAATTACTCGGCGTGTAGAACATCGTAGAGCAGCTGTTTCGACTTTATTAAGTCTCATCAGCGATGTATACTAACGATCTCCCTCCGACAGAAATCGAAACCGGGACTTCAGGAGGATAGTCAGAAACTATACTGCCTCAACCACCGATACAGCACCGAGAAATGCCTGTGAAATTAACTTGTCAATGATACTGGGACGTCTCTACCATATTAGGCAAGGGAACGCTAAGTGAACAACAAACACGGTGCTCTATGCTCTTCGGCGAAGGAAATAAGATTTTTTGGGATGTTTGATTATTTTTTTAAAAGCATTAGAAATATATATTTGTTTTTGATTTAGTTAAATTACTAAGTAGATATTATTGTTTTTCTTGGATCTTCATATATGTTTGTATGTATGTGTATGTGTTTATATGTATGTATTTGTATATGTTTATGTACGTTTGTTGTGTGTATATGTGTGTATGTATATATATGTGTATATATATATATATATATATGTATATATGTGTATATATATATATATGTATATATGTATATATATATATATGTATATATGTGAAAGAATCGTGCATGAAAACCTAAAGCGTCAACTTCGAAAGGGTTACACCTGTCATATTGGAGAGAACATGGAGGGTTGGAAGTGTCTGACATGTGGTCGAGTTTTGCTTTCGAGGGCTGGCTATATCAATCATAGGAAATCTCACCTGAGTCAATCCATGCAGATTCCAGGAGTAAATAATGTGTCTTGTGCTATCTGTGGCAAGGTCTGTAAGTCGGCTTCTGGTCTTAAGAGAGACATATGGTGGTGCATAAGCATCAAATTTATCATCTGACTCATCTGATTCATCTGAATCATCTCATTCAACGGGGAAGAAGTCTTTTCAATGTCATATTTGCGTCAAACTTTGTAGATCTGCAGCAGGTTTGATGAGTCATTTGAGGGCTCATGCAAGGAAGTGTTCTGATGGTGGAGTTGTGGGATTGTGAGGGACGGCAATGATCTGTAAAGATTATGCTATTGCCATATGTATATGTCACTTAGAAATTAAAAATATAATAAAATAGATTAATTTATATTTCACTTTAAATTTAAATTTATCCTAAAATGTAAAAACTTTACATTCTTTCTTAACTATCTTACTTTATATATTAAAAAAGTATATAGAGATTTTAAATAATTTTATTACAAAATTAAAAAATCCTTCCTTATCTCCGTTGCTGTTTATTTTCAAATTAGTTTAATAGGGAATTTCGTCTGGTGACGAACTTTCAATATGTCTTTCTTTTTTCTAATCTGTCAAAATATTGGATACAGTTAAGAGATACATATTTGCTGACCGAATTTTTTTTTGATGGAAGTGAAACTACAATATACATCCATACACACACATGTCCATACACATTGCACTAGTATCGACATTGCAAAATAAAAATGATAAAAAGCTATACATTTTAATGTAAATATAATGAACTCTGAACATCACTCTGTATTAGCACAGGGGGTTTCCTCTCATATTGTCGGATGACTTTCTCAAAATTGTACTAAGAGTCGAATGGTAAATTCTTTAAAATTCGTGACAGTATGAACCATTAAAAATTGACATTGTGCCACACCTACTCATGTACATATGGTCGAAAGATACATTGTTTAAATGCATAAACAAAGTTCGTCAGTGATGCACTATTATCATAGCCAATTTATTATTTTTTTCAGAATCCTATTGGCTCCAATAGCAATTCCGACTCGAATTGTCAAGTCGCTTCCCCCCGGAAAGCATCGTGCTACTAGTTTCGGTATTGCAAATTCAAATTATGAAAAGCTACACATTTCAATGTACACATAATTGACTACTTATGTATATATGGTAGAATGATACATTATTTAAATGCATAAAGGAAGGTTATCAGTGATGCACTATTATCATTGCCAATTTCTCAACATCATATTGGCTCCAATAGCAACCCCGAACAGACACTGGAATTGTCAGGTCACCTCCCTGAAAACCAATTGATTTGTAATAGATACAGAAATTTATCATTATCATAGCCAATTTCGGCTTTTTTAAAATCCTGTTGGCTCTAATGGCAATCCCGACTTGAATCCCGGATTGTCAAGTCGCTCCCCCCCCCCTGAAAAGCACCTGCTACCAGTTTTGGCATTGCAAACTCAAATTATGAAAAGCTACACATTTCAATATACACATAATAAACTCTGAACATCATATAATGATGCGTTGTCAAAGTCTCTATGTATTAGCACAGGCGGTTTCCTCTCATATTTTCGGATGACTTTCTCATAGTTGTACTTAAGCTGGGGTATTCATTCTTTAAAATTCGCGAGATTAAGAACCATATAAAATTGACCTATGGCCACACGTACTCATGTACATATTTCGGGTTTCTCAACATCATATTGGCTCCAATAGCAACACCGATCAGACACTGGAATTGTCAGGTCACCTCCCTGAAAATCAATTGATTTGTAATAGATACAGAGATCGATTGTTGGTTTCCTATTTCAAGAATCATTTACGTCCAAGAGATTTCGAAATGACGAGATATAATCAATCAATTTGTCGACGACTCAATCAATTCGATTTACCTAATCGAATCATTCACAATTAAACAGAATTAATTTCTTTTATTGGTTACTCAAACTGGTACGAAAAAAACAATTTGATTCGCGACAATAAGAATCATATAAAATTGACCTTATGCCACACCTACTCATCTACATATGGTCGAATGATACATTATTTAAAATTCGCGACAATAAGAACCATATAAAAGTGACCTTGTGCCTCACATACCCATGTACATTTAGTCAGCTTATACATTATTTAAAATTCGTGACAATAAGAACCATATAAAAGTGACCTTGTGCCACACATACACATGTACATTTAGTCAGGTGATACATTCTTTAAAATTTACGACAATAAGAACCATATAAAATGACATTGTGCCACACCTACCCATGTACATTTAGTCAGGGGATACATTATTTAAAATTCGTGACAATAAGAACCATAAAAGTTGACCTTGAGCCACACCTACCATATACATTAGTCAGGGATACATTATATAAAAATTCGCGACAATAAGAACCATAAAAACTTGACGTTGTGCCACACAGACATATGTACATTTAGTCAGGGGATACATTCTTTAACATTTGCGATAGTAAGAGCTATATAAAATTGACCTTGTACCACACCAGTTCATATACATACGGTCGAATGATACATTATTTAAATGCATAAACGAGGGTCATCACTGATACCCTATTATCATAGCAAATTTCGGGTTTTTCAACATCGTATTGGCTCTAATAACATCTTATCAATTATGTCAAAATATTTCTGTGGCGTACCCATTCATTGCCATTACTCCCAGGTCCACTCTTACTTCGTGTGGTAGTACCTGTTGACACATCCCTTTATACAATCACGTATACGATTCTTTGTCTCTTGTCATTTCTGAATTTCTTCTATTATGTTTGCTCAGGCAATTGTTATCACTTTCATCGTGAATTGTGTATCGTTTGAGGAAACATACATTTTCAAATAGACTAATATTTAAGAAATACAGATGACATACCTGTTGGGTTAGAATTAATCATGTGAATGATACTGGACTCAGGAGATATTTATACTAATTATAGTTTATGACTTGATAAACAAAATTGTACTATGCATTAAGAATGAATTTATTTCACAACTTTGTCGGCATTAAATGACCCACCGAGGTTGATATGCCATAAAACAAAACAAATCAAACCAAACATATTAATATTATTACTATTATTATTATTATTTTTTTTATTTTTATTTTATTATTATTATTATTATTATTATTATTATTATTATTATTATTATTATTATTATTATTATTATTATTATATACTGTTTGTTGGTTTGGTTTCTTTATTTAATGTCAATGCCATCCTTTTAGAAAAACAGAAGTGGTAATGTTTAACGCATAGCTAAGGGATAAGGGATTTCATACCTTTCCCAAGAGTATTTGTTTGTTTTTTGGTTTGGTTTATCACTTTCATCGTGAATTGTGTATCGTTTGAGGAAACATAAATTTTCAAATAGACCAACATTTAACAAATACAGATGACATACCTGTTGGGTTAGAATTAATCATGTGAATAAAACTGGACTCAGGAGATATTTATACTAATTGTAGTTTGCCTTTTAGGGCAGTGAAGTCATCTAACCACTCATCTGAC
This sequence comes from Doryteuthis pealeii, assembly GCA_023376005.1. Classification (NCBI taxonomy): domain Eukaryota; kingdom Metazoa; phylum Mollusca; class Cephalopoda; order Myopsida; family Loliginidae; genus Doryteuthis; species Doryteuthis pealeii. Next base: position 44,192,027 of record CM042180.1, on the reverse strand, counting down.
ATTATAAGTTAATCCTCCCTCAATGCTCAACATACAAAAAAATACAAAAAATTAATTTTCCAAAGATTTGTTAAAATTCAAAAATTACTTATTTCTTTTTAGTTAAAATATTACAAAACCACTTAAAAGTTCTCTTTACATACACACACACACCACACACACACACACACACACACACACCACACACAACAACAAATATATACACGCATACACACATGCAAATACGCACACACACATACACACATACATACACATACAAACACACATTCACACACATACATATACACACATACACACACAAACTCACACACACAAACACGCACATAAACACACACATACACACACATGTACACACACATTCACACTCACACACACACATGTGGACACACACACATACACACATTCACACGCACACACACACAAAACAGATACACACACATACACACATACAAACACATACACACATATACACAACACACACATACACACACATACCACACATACACATACATACACACATACATACACATAAAACACAAATACACACACACATGCACACACACTCGCATGCACACACACAAACACATATACACACACATAAACACACACACATACACACATGCATACACACATACAAACACACACATACACATACACACACATACACACACATGCAAACACACACAGGCATACACACATGTATACACACAAACACATACACACACATACACATACACACACATACACACCTGTGAGTTAAATAGAAAAATACGTTTAGAAATGAATGGATAAGAAACGACTTTGGCAAAATATAACCCACCAGGGGTTAACATGCCGTAAAATCCAACCAGCCAACCGATTACTCACCCGAGACAGTGATATCAACATCTTATGAATTATCACCAAATATTTTCCTACGACATTAACATCCTTTTGAAAAACTGGCATTTCTTCACCTCACAAAATGTTTATCTGATAATTCATCGCAGAATCGACCCCCCCCCCCCTATACCAAAAAATAATTTGAATCAAATCGTAATTTTTTCTTTTTCTATGAACATATCAACTCCGGGTTTGTTGACACGAACGTGGTTTAACACCTTTGCTTCGATTCGATATTAGAATCTATCTTCTCCCCTCCCCCAAATGTTTCTTGTTTATTTACGCAACTCTACTTAGACTCAGTCACACAGCTTGTTTGAGAGAGAGAGACAGAGACAGAGAGAGAGAGAGAGAGAGAGAGAGAGAGAGAGAGAGAGGAGAGAGAGAGAGAGAGAGAAGAAGGAGAGAGATAAAAAGTTAGATTCACTTAAAGGTAGGAAGATGAAGAGAGAGAGAGAGAAGAGAGAGAGAGAGAGAGAGAGAGAGAGAGGAGAGAGAAGGAGAGAGAGATAATAAAAAAGTTAGATTCACTTAAAGGTAGGAAGATGAATAGAGAGAGATAGATAGATAGATAGATAGATAGAGAGAGAGAGAGATAGATAGAGAGAGAGAGATAATAAAAAAGTTAGATTCACTTAAGGTAGGAAGATGAAGAGAGAGAGAGAGAGAGAGAGAGAGAGAGAGAGAAAAGAAGGGTGAGAGAATAAAAAAGTTAGATTCACTTAAAGGTAGGAAGATGAAAGAGAGAGAGAGAGAGAGAGAGAGAGAGAGAGAGAGATAATAAAAAAGTTAAAGGTAGAAAAATGAAGAGTGTGTGTGTGAGAGAGAGAGAGAGAGAGAGAGAGAGAGAGAGAGAGAGAGAGAGAGAGAGAGAGAAGAGAGAAAGAAAGGGTGAGAGAATAAAAAAGTTAGATTCACTTAAAGGTAGGAAGATGAAGAGAGAGAGAGAAAGAGAGAGAGAGAGAGAAAGAAAGAAAGAAGGAGAGAATAAAAAGTTAGATTCACTTAAAGGTAGGAAGATGAAGAGAGAGAGAGAGAGACAGACAGACAGACAGACAGACAGAGACAGAGACAGAGAGAGAGAGAGAAAGAAAGAAGAAAGAGTTAGAGAGAGAGAGAGAGAGAGAGAGAGAGAGAAGAGAGAGAGAAGGAGAGAATAAAAAAGTTAGATTCACTTAAAGGTAGGAAGATGAAGAGAGAGAGAGAGAGAGAGAGAGAGAGAGAGAGAGAGAGAGAGAGAGAATAATATAATCAAGTGTTGACATGCCGTAAAATCCAACCAACCAACCAACCAACCAACCTTCTTCAAGTGTTGCTTATCTATTTACCTAAATTTATTTATACTCTGTCAGACAGTTTGCTTACACTTGGTAGTTACCCAAATCGTTCACCACGAGTAGGATGTGACACAAGGGCATAGATATGGGGCATCTAACAAGAATCAAACTCGCTTTTAAGTATTAATTGATCTGCTGGATGGCCATTAGATAGTAGGGCAAACTGGGCTCTTTAACCTTGGTTAGGCAACCAGTCTAGGAGAAGGAAAACTCTGAATTTAAACCTGCTAAATCCGCTTGGGGTGGTCAATACTAGAATAGGCTCAGTCCTAATTAGTGATCTATTTCACTGGGCTCTTTATCCTTGGTTAGGCAACCAGTCTAGGAGAAGGAAAACTCTGAATTTAAACCTGCTAAATCCGCTTGGGGTGGTCAATACTAGAATAGGCTCAGTCCTAATTAGTGATCTATTTCACTGGGCTCTTTATCCTTGGTTAGGCAACCAGTCTAGAAGGAAAACTCTGAATTCAAACCTGTTAAATCTCCGCTTGGGGTGGTCACTACTAGAATAGGCTCAGTCCTAATTAGTGATCTATTTCACTGGGCTCTTTAACCTTGGTTAGGCAACCAGTCTAGGAGAAGGAAAACTCTGAATTCAAACCTGGTCTCTACTAAAATAGGCTCAGTCCTACTTAGAGCTATATTTCACCGAACCCGTTCGTCACGAGTATGATGTGACACAAGGTCATAGGTATGGAGAATACAGCGAGGAATAAGCTCACTGTTCACCCAAGCTGCTTTCCATGGTTAGGATATGACACAAGATCAAATGT
>CM042180.1:44144035-44184035 GCA_023376005.1 Doryteuthis pealeii | reverse complement strand
GCTTCTAAATCAACCTCCTAACCAATATATATATATATATTATATATATATAATATATAANATAATAATATATATATATAACAATGATAATATTATGGTTTTACACTCATAACTTAAAGTTTCATGGTAATACCAATCATCAGATGAGATCAGTGGTTGAGATGTCAAAAACCAGTCGTGAAATGGTTGAGATGTTAAAATCAAATTTTTTAGCGTTTATATGAAGCGTTTTTCACGCGATGGGAAAATGTAAAGCTAAAAATTTGTTTTGTTTTTTTAACTGTGGCTTGTTTAACGTTTATGTGACGTGGATTGTGTTCACGTGATGTAATGTCATCACGTTAAATTTGTATTTAAAAAACATTATATATTTTATATTTCCCATCCGCGTGAAAAACGCTTCATATAAACGCTAAAAAATTTGATTTTTAACATCTCAACCATTTCACGACTGCTTTTTGACATCTCAACCATTGATCTCAATCTGATGATTGGATTACCATGAAACTTCAAGTTATGAGTGTGAAACCATAATATTATCATTGATTATAAATCTGCTCTACTTTATTAGCATTGAGCACCTTTCCATGAAAATACTTTTCTCATTTTGGTCATTCACTATTCATTATATTATACTAGCAAATATATGCACCCTCCGGTGCAAGTATTTAAGTTTTGATATAATAAAAATAGCATATTAAATTAGAAACGCTAATGAAACTAAATAAGAATGCAGATAAAATATTTGAAACAGATGGGGATATAATCGAAAAATAGAAATAGTGAAATTTATTCTTCCTCACTCTCGTCTTTCATTGTTATTTTTTCTAAATTTAAGTATTTAATTAAAAGATGAAGTAAAGAATAAAATGACAGTTATCTTTTCTTGTTAATGGATTTCATTTAAGATTCATTGAAGAGATTTTTGCTTATATTCATTAAAATAAAACACAAACAATTAGAAACCAATAATACTAAGCATATATTTATTTAAATATACATTTTTAATATCAATATGCAAATTAGCCTTTCCGTTCACACTGTAAACCGCTATTTTGTTGTATATATAAATACAATTGCATGCTATTAGTATGTAGATATGGTTAACAGTATAAAAATAATGTAAACAATTTTATTAATAATTGAGGTTAAAATAAGGATTAAATTCATGGTGAATGTGACGTCAATAACTAAGGGAATTGTGACTTGAGTATCGATTTAGTTTCGGTTACAAGACATAAAAACATACAATCTCCATTATAATAAGATATTATATATATATATATATATATATATAATATATATTATGTATATATATATCAAAAATGAAGGAAGAACTCAATACAGTGATCCCATAATAAATTTATTTCGACGAAAATTGGGGCCCATATAAATCTAGTTGATTTAAACCGGCTCCCCAAATTTTCGTCTCATCAATGGGTCTCAATTCACTTATGGACAAGCATATCACAAAAAACCCAAAGAGCTGAATATATATAAATTCAAACAAAAACAAAAATAATAAAAAAATATATATATATATATTTTTAACAGTGTAGGATTGTATTGAGTTCTTCCTTCATTTTTTGATAAATATTGCTCTGTATATAATCTAAAAGGTTATTTTACATTGAGCTCTCTTCAGTGATTTAAAGATTCGCTGTATTTATACATACGGGATCATCAATTTTAATGCATGGATCTTAGAAATCACAATATAGAATCATCTCTTACTCCAAGTTTTGGATAAATCCTCTATATATATATAATATATAATATATATATATATATTATATTATATATATATATATATATATATATACCATATTAATTTTGGGTTATTGCAATTTCAATGTTGCAATCATTGGTAATAATAAATGCCTAATACATCGTGACATTGTTACTTAACGATTTCCCCAAAAACTAACTATTAAAATATCATTTAACCTTTTCTACAAACATAAACAAAATACATTTGTGGTGGAGTTAAGGATAGAAGAAAAATCTCCCGTTCTTGGAGAATGGTGACATGTCAGATTTGATTTATTATCTTTGTCAAATTCGTATATAAGCCGGAGATTATAGGAGCTCAAATCATATTTCCTCTCTCAGAGATTGGCTACTGTTTATAATCTTACCAACATTCAGCAAGGGGACTTGATTCAATCCCTTTGAGATGGAAGAGATTTTATCTAAATATCTTTTCTAATTAACAAGCTCTATCTCTCTCACATTCTCACTATATATATATATATATATATATATATATATATATTATATATATATATATATATATGATTAAAGAAAAAACAAAGACTTAGAGATCTTGCATTATAGACTATTTCGGGGAGCTTAGACAAAATGTCTAATTCTCCCGACTCATCAGATGTGAATCAGGAGAATTAGACATTTTGTCTAAGCTCCCGAAATAGTCTATAATGCAAGATCTCTAAGTCTTTTTGTTATTTCTTTAACTATAATTTGCTCTGTGACTCTAACAATAAGAGCACACATTGAGCTCTCAAACTGCGACAAGTTGTTTTAAAAAAAACACCCCCCCAAAAAAAACCCTATGTCGTAAGGAGATTTCTTCTCTGGACTTTTGGATTATATATATACATTAATATATATATATATATATATATATAATATATTAATTAAAATGTTCACTCTGATGAAGGTCGATTCTTCTATGTGTGCGAAATTATTTTCAACACACATAACTGACCGAAACACATGTGTAAGTGATATCGATTAATGTGATATCGATTAAATTCATTTTATCCATCTACATTTCTTTTCATTACTCCATTTTTCCTCATATATATATATATATTATATATATATATATATATCATTATATATGAGAAGAAAATATTTTAAAATATAAACACACAGGATGTTATGATTAGGGGAAACAATTCTTAGTGTCAATACTTAAGCATTTCGGTATATTGTACCATCTTCAGGACACTGCAAGTATGTTTATGTGAGGGACAAAATGAAAGATGTTAAGTGTATAGTGAGTGCGTGAATATGATGTTATTAACCGTAAATTTTTTATATGGCGGGTTGTTTTACGGAAAGCCAATGATGTGATCAATGCATGTGTAAAAATACAAGGTGAAGATCATATTCACGTTCATGCAAGCGTCATCATATGATCTTCACCTTCTACACTAAACATCTTTCATTTTGTCCCTCACATAACATACTTAACAATGTCCTGAAGATGGTCAATATACCGAAATGCTTAAGTGTTGACACATAAAATGGTTTCCCCTGAGCATAACATCTGTGTGTGTTTGTATATTTTTAAATATTTTCTTCTCATGTTGTCGGATTAATTTTCTCACTTATCTCCATATATATATATATATATATATATATTATATATATAATATATATATTCTAAGTTCAAAATTTCAATTTTCGATTATTTGAAATTTTTGTTTGTTTTTTTTCTTTATGTAGTGTGCGTGTATTTTCGGCTAGAATTTTGCGGTAGGTAGAGGGTGGGCATGAATGTGTTTAAGGTGTTGAATCGAAGCATTATATATCAAAACAAAAAATTACCTTAAACAAAATAAACTTTGAAGTAAGTCAACATGTTCTCAATGCTTAAAATTTGCCGCCTATCCTCCTTCCACTATCCCCTCCTGTTCTCACAACTTGTACCCCCTCCCACAAAAATCACTACTGCATCGCTCGTTCGAACCACTATCATTCCTACAACTCCCACTACCAATTGTTATTACCTCCCACTTCTAATTCCTTTGCTACTACTCGTTCTCCTTAAACGATACACGAAACCATACCATCGGCTTCCTACCTGATGATGGCAAACTGTATTGCCGAAAGCGCTCGCATCGAAACATTTGGTGACTGTTACACCAGTTCCACCCCGACACCAAAAAGATGGCCCGAAAAATTAGAAAGGATCAACCAAAAAACTCGTCGACAAGAATTGTCTGTACAGTTCTACAAAACTTGTATAAAGAAAAAATGCTGCCAAATACACTTATATATTACTATATAATATATTATATAATATATATATATATATATATATAATATATATGGTTGGCAACCTTCCGTCTATTAAGACGATGGCGTAGTGTCCACTTTTTTTTTCCTACAGCTAAGTGAGTGGCAAACATACCGATCCTTGAAATGGCAGTCTCTGGTGCAGTGACTGCAAACAAAAGATGAAGCTTTCTGTAGGTGTTGGGGGTGCTTATATTATAAAATTAATATAATTGTATATATATATATATATATATATTATATATATATCGGATTAGGCTGTTTGCATTTCACATACGGCTAATACCTCTTGGCTTCTTGCCTTCTTCAGGTGTTTCTTGAGTTCGAGATGGTTCGAGTCCATTAATAATAACTGAAGAAAGGCCGGAGGGCACATAGGCGCAAAACGTTGTGTAACTAACAATAAAGTTGAAGGACAATAGTCCGAATAATTCCAAATAATACATATTTAGTTTTTTTAATATTTTATTACTAAAATCTTGGGATAAAATAAGCAGCAGATAGATAGATAGATAGATAAGACTATAATAACAAAGATAGATAGTGTTAGGATTGTATGCTGTGTCCCTCAAACTCAGACGCAAAAATCAATCTCTTTGGTGAAAAGGAGATAACTCCCTCACTGTGTGGCTGATATCGATTTTAGGCCTTCTGATGACTTTACTTTTTCTAACGTTCAAGGAAAAGTCCGACACAAAACTCTGCTGACCCTTTCAAGGAAAGGGGGTTTAAAAAGGGGGGTGGAGTCGCCCGAAAAAAATCCGTGGAGCCGGAGTCTCCAAGGTGGTGTGGATGCATGAAAATCAGTTCTACACTCAACTCCCTGCCCTGCCCTGTCGGCTGGGCGTTAGAATGCACGGACTGAAACGTTAATTGTGTCCACTGCATCCTTCTGCAGATGGGTAAAGACATCCCCCAATGGGGCCACCCTGTTGGCCGTGGGTGGTGCGGATCTCATGAAATGCTTAATGGATAGAGCCCAGGTGGATGAGCAGTTCATGACATGCAATACTCCACTTTGGCCCTATCTTGGGCTAGACGGGGGTCGCAGAGGCCCCTCCGATCAAATCACTGGTCACGTCAAGCCTAGCAACCTATAATATTTTCCACCCCTATTGCCCTCAATGGCAAGCCCCAACCCCTTTTTATCATATGGGTGCAGAAGGCGGTGACTGAGGGATCTGTGCGGTAAGTAAGAGCTGTAGGTAGGTGTGGCACTCTACCCTCAGATGCAAAAACAATTTCCTTGGTCTAGCGCAAGGGAAAAGCGGATAGACTTCCTCGCTGATACTGACTTTAAGGTCCAGCCCCGACGACTTTTACTTATATAGTTTAAGAATGAGTCCAATGTATTTTAAAAACTGGTTGTTGGACGGCTTAGTATTGTTAGATTTAATCTTTGCACGAGAAATTTGTTTTTAGTTTCTTAATGTATTTTTGTACTTTTTTCTTATCATCATCAGCTTATATCATCGCCGAGTTTGTTTTGTTTTTTTCATGATTTTTTCTTTATTTTTCTTTGCAGATAGGACAGTTTTATTTTTTAGCAGCTTCTCTTTCTCTTTTCTTTTTTTTTTTGTTATTTGTTGTTTTTTTTTTTTCATTTATAATGTGTCGTAACAATTATTCAATACCAAAGTTCCATTCCGATATGACTTGGCTTGTAGATTCGTTAATAGATTCTATCATTTTTCTCTAATTATATGTTATTCATTGCAAGAAATAAATATAGATAATTAATACATAATAATATAAATAATAATGAATATATGAGAAAAAATTGACAAATATCTGACCTTGCAGAAGAATTGAAAAATAAGTTATGGAATATGAAGTGAACAGTTATACCAATTGTAGTTGGTGCACTTGGAACAGTCCCAAAAGGATTAGAAAAGGGTTGTGGAAAAGTTTGGAATATCAAGAGGAAGATTGAAACTATTCAGAACACTGCACTGCTTGCAATCTGCCAGAATACTCAGAAGAGTCCTGGAGACCTGAGGAGACTTGCTGTCACTCAGACTCCAGTGAAGACCATCAGCTAACACTGATGTGAAAACTCAATGAGGAGTAAATAATAATAATAATGTAGCAAACTAGCACAACTGGAGTACAAAAACTAGACCCGACTAGGTTGGGAAGGTGATCACTGGGAATTATGCAAAAAAATTAATTTTGACAATAGAAACAAAATGTATAATGCATAAACCAGAATCTGTTCTTGAGAACGAAACGCAAAAATTTCTCTGGACTTTGAAATGAAAAACGGATCACCTTATTCCCAGGCAAGAAGACAGACCTAGTGTTGATAAACAAAGAAAGAAGAGAACTTGTCAACTGGTGGTATTTTGCAGTGCAGCGATCACAGGGTTGAAGCTGAAGGAAAATGAAAAAAATGGACCAAATATCTGACCTTGCCAGAGAACTGAAAAAGTTATGGAATATGAAATGAAAGTATAAAAATTGTGTTGGTGCACTTGGAACAGTTTCCAAAAAGGATTGGAAGGGCTTAAGAAATTTGGAAATCAGAGGAAGGATTGAAACCATTCTAGAACACTGGCACTGCTGCAATTGCCAGAATACTCAGAAGAGTAAGAGAAAGGAAATGAATCCGACGGTATGGTAATAGATACATAGACACTTTTCGAAAGAAAAATAACGGGTAAATGAACACCAAACCCCTCATTTTCATGTTTTTTTCTCTCATATACAGCACTTCATTTTTTCTTCAGATCATCTCATATTAATATACCTTTGAAAAAGGGTGGATGTTCACCCGAAATATCGGATTGAGTAAACGCAGGAAACAACAACAATTGAATAATTAAATGTCTCTGATTTTTGTTCTTTTTTCCAATGCTTCAAAAGACAAAAAAACAACGTTCAACATGAACAAAGTTTATACATAACATACATACATATATATATATATATATATATATATATATATATATATTATATATTATATATATATATTGTAAAAATATACATATTTCTTATTCCATTTGACCTGACAGGATGCTTGATTTGGCAAACTTGATCTACTTTACTAAAGAATTGATCATCTGAAAAAAAAAATGGCCCTTCCTTTTCATCAAAGTTCGGAACTTTCGGTCCGGGAATCTCAAAACAAGAGGAAGAAGGAGACTCGAAGTGATGAGAGATTTGAAATTGGCTGCTGAGGGTGTTGGGTTTGGTGGGTGTTGGTAATCAGGATGAATATTCATAGAGAAAAAATCAGTCAAGGAGACTTCAACCCCTCCCTCTGACTCTCCTCTCTCTCTCTCTCTCTCTCTCTCACTCTCTCTCTCTCACTTAGCGAATCTCTCTCTTTCGCATTGGCTTCTCATCCCCCTCTCTCTCTCTCACCCTCTCTCTCTATTTGTCAATTGGACATAGTCAATAGACTTTAACCCCTCCCTCTCACTGTCTCTCTCTCTCATTCTCTATTTTAAATCTCTCTCTCTCTCTCTCTCTCCTCTCTCACTCCAGTTTCATTTGTTGCCGTTTGAAGAAAATGAAATATTTTATCTTCTCTCACTCATCTCTCTCTCTCTCTCTCTCTCTCTCTCTCCTCTCCTCTCTCTCTCTCCAAGAGGCATTAGTCAAAGATACTTCAACCCCTCACTCTCACTGTCTGTCTGTCTCTTTCTTTCTATTCCACCTCTCTCTCACGTTCTCTGTCTGCGCTAGTTTCTCTCCCTCTTCTCTGTTCTCCCTCTCTCTCTGTTTCTCTCGCTCTCTCTCTCTGTTTCCCTTTCTCTCTGTTTCCCTCCACTCTCTCTTTCGCGTTGCTATCTCTTTCTCTTCTCTCTCTGTCCCTCTCTCTCTCTCTTTCGCTTTACTATCTGCTCTCTATCTCTCTTACACACACACACACACTGTGTTTCCTCTCTTTCTCTCGTCTTTTGCTTTCCCCTTCTCTCTCTCTTCCCGTTCGGTCTACTCTGTCTGCCTCGTCTCTCTCTCCTCTTCTCTTATTCTGTCTGTCAGTCTGTCTGTCTGTCTGTTGTCTGTTCCTCTCTCTCTTCTGTGTCCTTCTTCTCTTCGCTTTGCCCACCCTCTCTCTTTGTTTTCTCTCTTTCTTCTCTTTCTTTCTCTCTCTTTTGCTTTTTCACCCCCTCCTCTCTCTTTTTCAGATCGGTCTTCGCTCTGTCTTCCCCAGTCTCTTCCCGCCACTCCATTTATTTTCTCTCTCCTCTTCTCTTACTTTCTGTCTGTCAGTCTGTCTGTTGTCTGTCTGTCTGTCTCTCTCTCTGTCTCTCTCTCTTTCGCTTTGCCACCCTCTCTCTTTGTTTTTCTCTTCTCCTCGTTCTCTCTTTCCTCTCTCTTTTTGCTTTTTCACCCCCCTCTCTCTGTTTTTCGATCGGTCTCGCTCTGTCTTTCCCCAGTCTCTTTCCCGCCACTCCATTCATTCTTCTTTCTCTCTCCCTCTTCTCTTACTTTCTGTCTGTCAGTCTGTCAGTCCTGTCTGTCTCTCTCTCTCTCTGTGTGGCTCTCTCCTCTTTCGCTTTGGCCACCCTCTCTCTTTGTTTTTCTCTTTTTCTGTCTCTCTCTCTCTTTTGCTTTTTCACCCCCCTCTCTCCTTTTTCGATCGGTCTCGCTCTGTCTTCGCCCATCTCTTTCCCGCCACTCCATTCATCCTTTCATTTCCGGTTGAAGAAAAATAACTCTTTTTCTCTCGCGTATATTTTATTCACACCCGTCCGACAAGTTGGTAGCCATTTTTGTCAACATTTCCTTTCCAGTTTTTTTGTTTATATTTTTATTTTTTGTATTGTTTCTTTTTTTGTGTGGCTTCATCATTAAAAAAAAAAAATTCCAAAACTTTTATGTCCAGCTCAAAGGAGAGAGAAATTGAGAGAAAACTTCATCTATTTTGTCGCAATCTCTTTTTGTCTGTCTGTATGTCTGTCTCAATATATATATATATATACGCGTCAGTCTGAGTTCGAGACCCTACCCAAGGATAGTTTGTGTCTAGCCACAGCTGAGGAGGCAATGATATGCCGAAACACGTGTCCTTGTGGATTGACTTAATTAATTATATATTAATTATTAATGATAATATGTTCCCATAATTTGGTATGAGGCTGCTCTAATTGGTAATTTTTAAAATTACTCTCGACTACTAAGCAAGCAATAAGCAATGAAATCATTTCTCCGGAAATTTGATCTCTCATGTGGAACCGAAAGAATACACATACACATCGTAATGTATTATGTTTAAAACACCAGTACGCTGCGATCAGCGTCAGTGGGCGAGGGGGATATAGATATCGGACTACCATAGCGGTTCAGTTCTGAGGTTCGAACCCTACCAGGATCAGTTGTGTCTAGCACACTGGAGGAGGGCATGAATATGCCGAAACACGTGTCCTGTGGATGACTTATTAATTATTATTAATTATTATATTATATATAAGTAAAATTATCATATATTAATATATAATATTTTCTTTTCTCCAACGAATTTTTTTCAAGTTCAATTAAAATTTCTACTCACTGAGTATGAAGGTCGAAATTTTGCTCTGTGTAGTATAATTTTTTACATTTTTCTAGTTAATTTATTATTTCATTTCATGTTGTTATTAAATAATAATCACTAGTTTAGACCGTGTTACACAGAGATGAACTGACCCGAAATCACCATGTGTAGAGTGAATATTGATGAAAGTTCATCTTTTATTCCATTCTGTACTTTCTTTTATCTTTATTCATTCTTCCTCATATATATAGTATATAATATATATATATATATAATAATATATGTGTGTGTGTGTGTGTGTGTGTGTGTGTGAAATGAAATGTTTTTTAGGTGCCCATATATTCTTTTCTTTGTAGAATATAATATAGGATGGATGTTGCCAAATTCATTTCCTTTTTAATGTTTGGCGGTTATCATATTTTCAAAGTATTCCTATCTAATACAAAATAATGTTGCAACACATTCATATATGTGTTTTAATCTTATCAAATACAATAATTTGCACTCAGTTATTTGTTTTAGTATTCCTACTGATACTAATATTTGCATACAATTAAGCTGGTACAAGTGTTCTATCAAATCAAATAGTTTGCACAGTTATATGGTTTAAAGTATCTCCTATCTGATACAAATAATTTGCACTCAGTATATGGTTTCAAGTATAATCCTATCAAAGATACATAATAATTTGCACAACAGTTATATAGTTGTTTCAAGTATTGCCTATCTGATACTAATATTTGCACACAGTTATATGGTTTCAGTAATTGCCTATCAAATACCAATATAGGCAGCACAGTTATATAGTTTGTAAGTATTCCCAATATCTGATACTAATAATTTTGCACTCAGGTTTATATGTGTTTTATAGTATTTCCTATAAAATACAAATTATTTTCCCAGTTATAAAATTTTTAAGTATTTCCTTTAAATACAAATAATTTGGCACACAGTTATATAGTTAAGTATTCCCTATCAAATACAAATCAATTTGCGACCACACAGCTGTATTTTTCAAAATTTCCTATCTGATACAAATTATTTTTTTTATGATTTTATAGTTATTCCTATATAATCCAAATAGTTTAACCTCGCCGTTGTAATCGTTCTTTCAAGTATCTCATTCTAATCTATTAATAAATGCGATGATTGCTTCCCGCGTTTTTGTCTGGTAACTAAATACTACATCAACTGCTTAAGCCACGCTACCCATAAATCGTCCATAGACATAGAATAAATACAAACTCAAAATTTGAAGCATGCAACATTAACAGCTCCTCATTGTTTTTTAAAAACAAGTTTTAATAAATACATGACTGTATTATATCTAATATATGTTATTATTTATTAATACATTTTAAAAGTTTAATTTCAAATTTGTTTTATCTTTTCAATCCTTTAAAATGAATTTTGATGTATTTTACTTACTTAGGGTACAAACGTCGCTGACTTAAATTTTCAACCACCACGCCCCTCGGGCAATATGTTTCAAAATCTATTTTTAACATCGGCCTGGAGTGTGTTTTTTTATTTTGTACTTGTACTAATAATTTTCCATACAGTTGTTAGTATTCATGTATCCTTGGTCTAATACAATGAATGCATCGCTTGGTCACGTCAACCCTAAGCACCTATATTATTTTCCGCAACGCCTATTGGCCCCTTATGGCGAGCCCCAACGCCCTTTTTTATCATATGGGTGCTAGAAGGCGGTGGCTGCGGTGCTAACATGTTCCTGGGAATGACGTTAAAGACTCTAAATCTGAATGGTAAGTAGGTTCTAAATTTTTGGAGGTTTGGGAATGTTGGAGGCATCCCCTTCATCACTATTTGCTCCCTGGTCCACTCTGAACCGGAGTGGTAGTACCTGTTTAGGGTCCCATCTATGGGTTGAATAGAAAATGTAATTTATAAAAATATTGTATTACCCAGTTAAGCGAATCTGATTTATATCAAAACTCTATCGGCATTAAATGAACCGTCACTGAGGTTGATATGCCGTAAAACAAAACACCAAATCACATACAGTTGTATTGCTCATAAGTATTCTAGATCAAATCCAATATATTTTGCAAGGTGCTCTCAGCCCTCACTTGATCAATGCACTGCGTAAGGAAACCTACTTTTTTGGGGAAGGGAGTAAATTCGTTCTTTCCATCTGCAGTATCTAAGCCCCCGCCGCACAGTCTGTCGTGAAATTGCCGTCAGATTTACCGTTGTTCAACGTGACACCCATTTGAGTCCAGGCGCTGTGAGTTGAGAACTTGTCACGCGCTCACCCGCACACCGCACCTGCAACCGCCCGCCAGCAACGATAAAAGATGTGTGTGAACCTTACAATGAGATACTCAATCACATCCAAAATAAAGTCTGGTGTCGGCGCTCAATCAGGCAAAGTCAACAGGGCTGAATATATTATCGATCAATAATGTACTATTGCCTAGGCAGTGGTGTTAGCAACGGGATAGAGAGGAGAGGGGGGGCGGGGGGAGGAGCAGAAGAGAGGGGAGGGTACAAGAGACAGGAATAGTAAAAGATAGAGAGGGGGATGAGAGCGAGTGGAAAGAGGGGGAAATAGTAGAAGAGGAAGAGAGGGGAGAGAGAAGAAAAGAGAGAGATGGTGAAAGGAGATAGGAAATAGAAGAAGAGAGAGAGGGGTGTAGAAAGGGGGAGATATTAAGAACAGAGAGGGGAGGGAGGGGTGGAAGAGAGAGGGGAAATAGTAAGAAGAGAGAGAGAGAGACGAGGAAGGAGAGAGGAGGAGGAAAGAGGAAAGAGGGTGAAAGAGAGAGGGAAATAGTAAGGGGAGAGAGAGGGGAGAGAGGAGTGGAAGAGAGAGAAAGAGAGAGAGGGTGAAAGAGAGAGAAAGTTGAAATAGGTAAGAAGAGAGAGAGAGGGGGGGAGAAGAGGAGGGGAGAGCATAGGGGAATATTAAAGAAGAGAGAGCGGGGGAGAGAAGAAAGAGAGAGGGTGAAAGAGAGGGAAATGTAAGATAAGAAGAGAGGGGAGAGGGGGCTAGAAAGAGGAGGGAAATATTAAGAAAGAGAGAGAGGGGGAAGAGCAGGGAATAGGTAAGAAGAGAGAGAGAGGAGTAGAGAGAGGGGGAGGGCAGAAAGAAGAAGAGGGTGAAAATAGTTAGAAAGAGAGAGAGAGGGGGAGAGAGAGAAAGGGAGAGGGGTTGAAAAGGAGGGAAATAGTAAGAAGAGAGAGAGGCGGAGAGAAGAGAAACATGAAGACAATACTGAAAGGAAATATCAATTATGTACTATTGCGCATGGCATGATGTTAGCATGAAAGAGAGAAAGAATCTAAACAGAAGAGAGAGAGAGAGAAGAGAAGTATGAGATGGGGCAGAAGAAGAGGGGACAGGAGAGAGAGAGAGAGGGCAGAGAGAGAGTGGGAGAGAGGGGGCAGAAGAGAGAGAGAGAGGGGGCAGAAGAGAGAGAGAGAGAGGGGGGCAGAGAGAGAGTGAGAAAGAGAGGAGGGGGCAGAGAGAGAGAGTGAGGGAGAGAGGGGGCAGAGAGAGAAGAGAGGTGGGCAGAAGAGAGAGGGGGGGGGCAAAAAGAAGAGAGGGAGGAAAAAGAAATTGAGAGAGGGGGGGGGCAAAAAGGAAGAAAAGAGAGAGAGGAGGGCAGAGAGAGAGAGGGGGCAGAGAGAGAGAGGGGCTGAGAGAGAGAGGAGGGGGGGGCAGAGAGAGAGAGGGGGTCAGGGCGAGGAGAGAGAAGAGAGGGGCGAGTATGAGAAGAGAGAGGGGGCAGAGGAGAGGAGAGGGGGGCAGAAGAGAAGAAAGAGAGAGTGAAGAGGGAGGGGAGAGTTATAAAAGACAATATATGAAGGATATAAGATTGTATGAAACATGTTTCAGTTTGGACAGAGGAAAGAGTCGTTCAGATGGAAAAGTTAGGCGAGTGTGTTGGATGATGGTAGGAGAGGGATGAAGAGAAAAGAGAGATTATATAAAGAGGGGAATCATGGAACGGAACGGGAGAGAAGGGGAATGCAAAGAAGAAGATAGAAAGAAGAAGAAGAAGAAGAAGAAGAATATACTAGCAAGAAGAGAAAGAAAAAAGAGAAGGAAAGAAAGAAGGAGAAAAAGAAAAAGAAAAGAAGAAGAGATACGACAGAGAGGGGGAAGAAGAAGAAGAAGAAAAGAAGGAGATAACTAGCAGAGACAGAAGAAAGTAAGGAAAGAAAAAGAAAGAAAGAAAGAGAAGAAGAAGGAGATACTAGCAGAGAAGAAGAAGTAAAAAGAAAAAATAGAAAGAAAGAAAGAAAGAAGAAGAAGAAGAAGAAGAAGAAGAAGAAGAAGAAGAAGAAGAAGAAGAGAAGAAGAAGAAGAGATACTAGCAGAAGGTAATGAGAAGAGTAATAAGAAAGAAAGAAGAAAGAAAGAAAAAGAAGAAGAAGAGAGCGGAAGAAAGAAGTAAGAAGAAGAAGAAGAAGAAGAATGAAGAGAAGATAGAAGAAAGATAAGAAGAATAAACGGAACGAAGAAGAAGAAGAAGAAGAAGAAAGAAGAAGAACGAAAGAAGAAAGGAAAGGAAAGAAAGAGAAATGAAAGAGCAGAGAAGTAGAAGAAGAAGAAAAAGGATACTAACAAGCAAGAAGAAGAGAGAAAAGACCAGAAGAGAGAGAAGAAGAGAGTAGAGAGAGGAAGAGGAGAGAGGGAGGGAGAGAGAAGAACTAAGAAAGATATAACTGAAAATATATATATTACAGAAAGATCTGGCAAGAAGAAAAGAAGGAGGAAGAAGTGCGAGAGAGAGAGAGAGAGAGAGAGTAAGAGAGAGAGAGAGAGAGAGAGAGAGAGTGAACGAGAGTAGAGCGAGCGAGGCGAGAGAGAGAGAGACAGAGACCAAGAGAGAGAGAGAGAGGAACAGAGAACGAAAACAAGAAGCAAGCATAATAAATAATAATAATGAATGTATATATTGTAGAGAGAAGAAGAAGAAGAAGAAGAAGAAGAAGAGAATATAGTAAATATAAAAGTATAAAAATTGTCAAATTAATTTTTCGCGCTTCCTTGTCCAGAATATTCCTGCCTGAGGAAATGTCTGCGATATATAAGAAAAAAAGAAAAAGGAAAAACTTGATAGAAATTTAATAATTACACTCTCGATCGACATAAGAATAAGTTTCAGCATTTGCTACATTTGGCGCGACCTCGTTGGTTTGTTTGGCTTCTTGCTTGGTTGGTTTGGTTGTTGGTTGGTCATGTTTAAACACATTGTACTATAACTCACTCACTTCAACAAATCTGTGCGATAAAGGGAATGGGAGATGCTATTTTTGATTCCTGGTTGGTTTGTTTGGTTGGTTGGGTGGTGGTTGGAATTTTACGGCATGTACCCTTTGTTGGGTTTATTTTTATGCCAAAGACTTTCTTTTATTCATTCTTGGCTGTTAGTTATTTGGTTGGCTTTTATAGAATGTAACCGTTGATGGGTTATTTCTGCCAAGGATATTTTGTTTGATTATTCTTGGTTTGGTTGTTTGATTTTTACGGGCATGTAAACCTTTGTTGGGTTATTTTATGCCAAAGATTTTGTTTTATTCATTCCTTGGTTGGTTGGTCGGATTTTTATGACATGTGCAAGCGCTTGTTTGGGTTATTTTTATGCACAGAAAGACATCTGGTTTGATTCATTCTTGGTGATTAATTGGTGTTGGGGTCTTTTAAAAACGGGCATGTCAACACCTTGATGGGTTATTTTATGCCGGAGGCATATGTTGTTTGTTTATTCTTGGTTGATTGGTTTTTGGTTTTAATATGGCATGTCAACCCTTGTTTGTGTTATTTTAATGCCAATGTGATACATTTTGGTTTAGTTCATTTTTAGTTGATTGATTTGGAATCTTAATGGCATGCCAATCCGTTGGTGGGTTTATTTTTAATGCAAATATATTTTTGTTCTATTAATCTTAGTTGGTTGCGTTGGTTGGCTTTTAACGGCATGTCAATCCCCTTGGGTTATTTAATGCCAAATACAATTTTTGTTCTAGTTAATGTCTTGGTTGGGTGGTTGGATTTTGGATGGCATGTCAGAAGCCCCCTTGTTGAGTTATTTTTGCCAAAGACATTTTGTTTGATTATGCTTGGTTGATTAGTTGGATTTTATGGCATGTCAACCCTTGTTCGGGTTATTTTATGCCAAAGACGTTCTGTTTTATTTATTCTTAGCTGGTTGGTTGGATGGTTGGTTCGATTTACGAGGCGTGTCAACCCTTTGGGTTGCGTTATTTATCCCCAAATGACATTTTTGTTTGATTCATTCTTTGGATGGTTGGTTGGTTGGTTGTTTCATTTATCAGTTACTAAACTCACTCAATTCAATAGATCTGTGCGATAAAAGTGTGGAGCTGATGGTTAGATATAGCGCTCCACCTCAGAAGAAATCAGAATGAGAGCTAACAGGTGCTACCACCCCGGGGTCAGAAATAACCCTAGACAAGGTTGACATGACCCTTAAATTAATCGATCTCATTGAATTTCTTTTTAAGAGGTTACATTTAAAGAACAACGTCTTCAATTAGGCTTACAAATCCACAACCCGCTATACTTGCATAGTCTTTCTCTCTCCGCAACAACGAAGAAGATGGCGACATAGTGTCTATTATTCCGCTAACATAAATATTTTCTATTAAAATAAAATTGTTTTTTTTTTTATTGGAATTTACTCTTGTTTTTTGCACGATATATGGCAGAGATTTCCTCGATTGGAATAATAAACAT
Source organism: Doryteuthis pealeii (assembly GCA_023376005.1). Classification (NCBI taxonomy): domain Eukaryota; kingdom Metazoa; phylum Mollusca; class Cephalopoda; order Myopsida; family Loliginidae; genus Doryteuthis; species Doryteuthis pealeii. Next base: position 44,167,770 of record CM042180.1, on the reverse strand, counting down.
ATGAGGAGACTTGTTGTCACGTCAGACACTAGTGACCCAATCGAGTCTTATGCTGGTGTGAAAAATAATAATAATTATATAATGGAATTGTGGTTTTCTGTCTGTAACGAAACTATATCACAAATTCACAGATTCCCTTGTTATTTACATCACATTTTCATGATTTATTTTATTTAACCTCAATTATTAAAATTGTTTTACATCATTAAGACTGTTACCATATCTATCATACTAAAACATGCAATTATTTATTTTACAACACAAATAGAGGTTTACAGTTGGAATGGGAGCTAATTTGCATATTGATCTTAAAAATTTGATTTTAATAAATATTGCTTAGTATTATGATTTCTAATTGTTTGGTTTACTTATTAAATTGAGCAAAAATCTCGGGAAATAAATCTTAAAGAAATCATTAAAGCAAGAAGAAATAACTTAATTTATTCTTTTTTCCTATTTTAACTAAATAGTTAAATTAGGAAATTTACCACTGAAAGAGGGAGGTAAGGGAAAATGGGGAAAGTTAGTTTCAAAGTTGTTCTATTTTTCAATATACCCCCTCGTTCAATCATTTTTATCTTAATTCTTATTCAGTTTCATTGCCTTTCTAATTAATTATGATATTATTATATTAAAACTTAAAATACTTGCGAACCCGGAGGGTGCATATATTGCTAGTAATAGATAATTATATATTAAATATGACTGGGTGGGAAAGGTAATTCCACTGGGAATAGTGAAAAATTTTAAGATAAGGCGGTTGGCCTGAGGGTCTTCATGTCCTGGGAATGACGTTTAAACTATATCTGATGGTGAGGTTCCAGTTCTGGAGTCTGAGGAAATGTGTGAGCACCTTTATTTCAGTTTCCACTCTGCCGCAATGGTAGTAAATATAAAATGTGTTGTAAAAAAAAATGATTATCCATTAAGAATGAATTTAATTTCAAAACATTTGGTCGCATAAAAAAATTACCCACTGAGGTTGATATGCAGTAAAACAAAGAAAATACACAACTCCGTAAACCCGAAAGCAGAACTCTTCCTCAATCCAACCCTCGTTAGGGGACTAGCAAGTCTGAAAGGAAACAAGGTTATTGAGTCAAACATACATACTCCTTCTTTATACTCAACAAGAACAAACAACCACATGTGAGACATGTCACACCTTGAACTGTCTCGTTCAGTTCTCGTGGGGAGTGAAGGGCATTGCTCTCACCAAGGAAACCGGCTTTTTAACGACAAATAATATAAAAGATATATTTTGAAAAGTCAAAAAGATGACATTTCTCTGAATGTTTTGAGATGAGGCTTGATGGATTACTATTATCTGGCGTTTTTCGGACTATTGTCCTCTCTTCATTGTTATCTGTCAACGTTTCGGCCGATATGCCCTCCCAGCTTCTTCAGGTATTTCTTTTCCGGATCAGGACCTTCTTTTTGCACTCGGGAATCTCCTTGTCGTAATCGGGAACTTCTTGTCGTAATCGGGAGCCATCACAGAAACTTTGAACCCAACCCTTTATTAATCCACGGAGTATCCTGTTTTCTCATTACACTAACCATAACTAGGGGTAGTGGGTGTTAAGCTGTGTTATTTGATTATTCTATGTTATGCTGCCCTTGACCAGGAATTGAATTTGCAATCTAGGAGATAACTGTCTCTTAGAACTGTTTTAACCTACCCCCTTTATCCACTTAGGCCACGTCTCCAAATTGGACAGTAAAGAATGACATTCTATTCGTTTTTAGAAAAATAAATTATACAAAAAATTAAACATAAACCTAAATAAGCCATACCAAAAGTATTCCTCAACACGATCCCCATAGGCTAAACATATCCTTAAAACGTTAACTACAAAATCGCATATATAATGACACCATCACATTCACACCACACACACATAATATATTATAATTAATATAAAATTTTTATAGTTTTGCCTTGAAACATTTGTAACGTATGTGTTTTAGAAAATAGAAATTAGAAAGGCATATTGACAGGATGAAATGGAATAGGTGATGAAAATGATTTTATTTACCGCATTTTTCCTATATTTTCGGGATAATCCATCTTCAGAGTTCTAGAAGTACTTGTGTTTTTTTGTACTTATGTTACAGCAATTCTAATTGTCTATTTTATTAATATAGTAAGTATATAATATATTATTATTTTATGGTTGTGTGTGTGGTGTGTGTATGTGTGATGGTGTGTGTGTGTGTTGTGCGTGTGTGCGTGTGTTGAAAGGATTAACAAATAAAGTAAAAGAAAAACGTTGAATGATAAAATGTAATTTAATGAATACCAACACGTGTTTCGGCCCGAGGGGCGTTTGTGTACACGTCGACAATTGATTTCTATCTATATTATGTTTAGGGCAGGCATAAAAATAAAATAATATAATTTTCTTGCTATGTGGAGCTGCAAATAACGTCGTCCAGAATTAGATTTACAACATATTTTTTCCTAACGCTCTTAGGTCATGAATAACCCTGACGCGTTGATTATGCTATTGAATTCCATCGACGCCGCAACTAAGCAAAATGGTTTTCTGCGCTTTTGTGTTCTGTGTGATACGGGAGTGCGAACGTAAAACCCGGGGTCGGCCATGGGACGGGTGGGGACTTCACAGCATCAATTGTTGTTCCAGATTAGCTTCTTCCCATTATGTTTTTTGTCTATATTTCCCGGGTAGATTTACAAATATAAATACAAGCCAAACCTACACCCAGTAAGTCCTGGGGAACAAAAGTCTGTTCAAGGTTTCACGCCTATAATTCGCCAGATCTAAATTCAAATGGGAATTTTACCGGGTATTTTTGCGGGAAGTGAATTAAAATTCAGCCAGAATCGCCAATTGTTTATAATTTTCCGTTGCGAGGCATTCGGTAATTATACCGGACTGAAAATTGCTGTCAATTGAATATTAAATAATACTGAGCTATAATAATAATGATAAATAAAATATAATAAATGTTGGCTAACTTTTCATTTCAGATACTGACATCCATGACGTTAAGAAGATATCAAACAGTATGAATCATCCCGGACAGATAAATGATCAGTACACGTACGCCCCATTGTAGAAACAAGGGTTGATGATCAACCTTATATGCGATGGTTAGGCTGCTGTTGGCTTTTCTTTGTTCTTCTTATCCAGATATACAAGGGAAAGATGGCTAAATCAGCCGGGAGAAACGACCTCAGTGAGGTGCCATGCCGAGAGACGAATCCGTCCGTGAAGGTGCCAGTACGAGAAACCCACGTGAATTGTGACAAGCCGAGAGTAGAAGAAAGAGTGGTGGGACCAGGAAAATAACATACAAGTACATAAAAGCAACAACGGACATGTTAGTTATTATTAAGAAGGCATACTCAACACAGAGAGTTCAGATTGTGGAAGGACAACAATAATTTCAGGCAACAACCAGCCAATAGCCTGACAGACCAGCAGAATATCCTGAATAAAAATTTAATTGCTCGTGATCTCGATAAATAGAAATATGTGGACGAGAAATCAAAGGTACAATGCCATCAGGCAATCAACCAAAAACAAAGTGAACACATGCCGTGCAACCAAAATCTTATACAACTAAACTACCTTAACGAACACAGGAACTAACACCCAGAAACAGAGAATGGATTAAAATTATACAACACATCATGGCTGATAAGAAGAAGTATCATTTACCATAATGCCTAAGAATATAGAGTGGGGAATAAAGTCAAGAAGAGAACTGAAAAGATAAACGAAAGAATATTAGTGAACACGGCGCCATACAAACAATATCACTGGAACTTAACAGCCTTTTATGGCAGGAGCAAAAGTAGTCTGCGATAGGAATTGATGCACTCGTCCATCGATAACATAACGACAACAGAGAACCAACAGAACCAAAAGGCTGGGCGGGAAATTCATTTTAATTAATAAAGAATCGGGGAAAATCAAGCTGTATCAACTATCGATTGAATATTACGTACTTGTTAAGGTCTTATGTTCTAGGGAAATTGACAAAAACCTTACATTATGAGCAAAGGCACGTGATACGTGACGGTAAAGTCAACAATATATCAATTAATGTATAACATTATAAATTGGTTTGGTTGTGTTTGTTTTGTTTTACGGCATATCAACCGGTAGGGGTCATTTAATGCAGTAAAGTTTGAATAAATTCAATTCTAATGGCATAATACGAATTTTTTTAATACTATTTTTCTATTAACCCATAGATGTGACCACTAACAGGTAACTACACTCCGGTCAGAGTGGGACCCAGGGAGGCAATGGTGATGAAGGGGTGCTCCATCCCCAAACCTCCAAAACTGGAACTCTTACCATCAGATAAGTTTAACGTCATTCCCAGACATGTGAGACCTCAGTCACCGCCTTCTAAGCACCCATATGAATAAAGGAGTTGGGGCTTTGCCATAAGGCAATAGGGTTTGGGAAACAATATAGAGTGCTAGGGCTGATGGACCAGCCGATTGATCGAAGGGGCCTATCTCCACCTGCCCGTCTAGCCCAAGAATAGGCCAAGTGAGTATTGCAGTCCATGGACTGCTCATCCACCCGTTGGTCCTATCCTTAAACACTCACGAGTCGCCACCACACAGCCACAGGTGGCCCCATTGGGGGAGTTTACCCCTCTGCAGAGGTGATCATCCGGTGGCATTCTAGACGCCCACCGAGCAGAGCGCGGTAATATAGAATTGGAGAAAGATTTTAGCTCTCTCTTCTCTATATTTATATATAGCAAAATAAACCAGGAATGGACTTGGTGGTGTTAGAAATGTTCTAATTACAAAGGCATATCTATCTATCCTATCTATCTCCCTCTCTCTCTCTCATCTATATATATATAGTATGTATTATATATATATGATATATATTATCCAAAGTCCAGGAGAAGAAATCTTTCTTACGACATAGGAGTTTTATTTAAAAAACTGTCAGGTTTAAGAGCTCAAATGTGTGATCTTAAATGTATATTGTCTCTAAGGTGACACTAAAATATAACACTATCTTTTTTGAATATTTCGAAATTGCTAGGAAAAACGTGATTTAGAATAAAAATTGGCGTATCTACCATTTTGAAGCATTTTAGAATACATGCATGCACACACACACACACACAAACACACACACACACAACACACAACACACACATTAATATATATATATATATATATATATATATATATAAAGATAAACCTAATGAGTCAGATAAACCTGCTAAAAGTTTCGGTTAGTGCTCTTCAGAGACATTATTTGCTCTACTTAGGTATTGAGCACTTTTTACTTATTAGCTTTAATTTCCTGGCGGTTTTGTATGAATATATATATCTTATATATGTATATACATATAAATTGTTTTTTCTTTTGGCCAAAATATTGTACCAATAATTTATTTTTGGTTGGTACGATTATCTTAGTCTTTTCTTTTTTCCAAAATTTTTTTCTTCCCGGGTGATGTTTGGTAGTATATTTTTACAATCAAACTATTTGCTTTCTTTTTTTCACTTATAAGAAATTCCCGTCTTTGTAGTTTGTAATTACACAATACAAACGTTTGCCTCGAGAAAAAATATTTAAAAAAAGAAAAGACCACATCATTTGCAAAAAAAAAAAGATTTTACTATAAAAATGGCCAGAGTTGCCTAAGTTAAATATACTAAAGTGCTCAATACAAAAGTAGAGCTAATAAATACTTCAGGCTTTCTCTCTCTATCTCTCTCTCTCTCTCTCTCTATATATATATATTATATATATATATATATATATATATATATATATATATATATATATATATATATATATATATTAAAATAAGTGTATTTTGGCAGCATTTTTTCTTTTATACAAGTTTTGTTGAACTGTACAGACAATTCCTGTCGGACAAGTTTTTCGTTGATCCGTTCCAATTTTCGGGCCATCTTTTTGGTGTCGGGGTGTAACTGGTATAATAGTCCCCCAAAGGTTTCAAAACAAGCGCTTTCGGCAATACAATTTGCCATCCCCAGGTGTGAAACAATGGTATGATTTCGGGTCTCGTTTTTAACGAGAACGAGTAGTAGCAAGGAATTAGAAGTGGGAGGTAATAACCATGTTATACCAGTTACACCCCGACACCAGAAAGATGGCCCGAAAATTGGAACGGATCAACGAAAAACTTGTCCGACAGGAATTGTCTGTACAGTTCAACAAAACTTGTATATATATACATATATATATGTGAAATAAAAGGAAATTAATCCGACAGTGTGAATTTGATATATTGAAAAAACAAATGATATTTACAAATGCTTGGGATCATCAGGAGAAAATGTGCACCGTTTCGGAGCCTTCCTCTCAACGGTTTTAAAAGCACATCGCCCCCCCCCCTCACTGATGTGAGGTCCCTCGGAATATCTGTATCGACCGTATGTAATAGATCGGTCTTCAACAAGAACGGGATGAAATGACCGTTAGAAGAAGAATGCGCAAACAGAACGCTGTTAGTCAAGTTGGAATTTTTCAAAAAATGCGTTGTCTGTATTAAAAATAAAATGAATTTTATTTAAAAATAAAATGAATTTTATTTAATTTTTAAAAATCAGAAGCATTACAGTTTATAATAAGACTCAAAAGAGCCTGATGTAAAATTGTTTAAAAAGTGTATAATTGTATAAAAAGTGTATATTAAGTATCAAAATTGTTCATAATACACTCCAACTATTAAATAAGTAACCAATAAGACCACAGCACGACTGAAAAAGATGTAAGGTTCCAGAAAGTTTGTGGTGTTAGTAAATCCGTGGGGGCCGATGTGCAGTTAAAACCGTTGAGAGGAAGGCCCCGAAACGGTGCACCTTCTCTCCTGACTCTCCCAAGCATTTGTAAACATCATTTGTTTTTTCAATATATCATATATATATATATATATATATATATATATATATATATATAATTTGCTAAAGTTTTCTGCATGGACGTAGTTGCACACTTTTCAATTGAAAAAGTTTGTTGTTCGAACTTCCCGGCCTTTTTATAATTTTCATGAAGGGAGGTGGGGGGTAGGTCTGTTATACGGTTGGCCAGCCCTTCTCTCCAATTGTAAATATGTCATTGGGAGTTTTTCACGACCAAATGACGCTTAAAAATTACTAATTTGATTTTGTTGGAGCGAAAGAATAAAAAGCACTTTGTGAAAATTGGCGGGAAAAAAGCTTGGCGGGAAAATCGAATTGGCCATCTTTAAATGTCTTTTAGTTACGATTGATTTTCTTTTTTTTAATAATGGAATAAAGTTCAGTTCGATCAGGTCGAAAAGAGTAAAACGCGCCCATTTTACAGTAAAATATATTGACTTTCTTTTAGGGCAAGGTAAGTAGCGGAGGATGTGGGGGTAAAGTTGAGCGAAAAGATTTTTCACTGAAAACTTTCCATCCACCATTACCACAGTTAATCCCCAGCACACACACACACACCAAAAAAATTTTAATAAAAAAAACAACATAAAAACAAAAATAAATAAATAGATAAAAGAATAAAAACAGAAAACAAAGACGGAACGGATTCCCATGAAACTCTCTCACTACTCGCCCCTATTGGTCATTGCTCCTGGCAAGTCCTTAACATGGCATTCAGTGTCCGTATAGAGCTATTGTATGTTGGAATTTCCTGGTGTGTCCATGAGTAGGAGTCCACAATAAAAAAAAGTCAATAAATAAAATAAAAATAAAAATACAGAAATAAAGACAGCACGGATTCCCATCTCTCCCCCCCTCCTCTCTCTCTCTCTCTCTCTCTCTCTCTCTCTCTCTCTCTCTCTCTCTCTCTCTCTCTCTCTCTTTACGCGCTCTTATTGGTCATTGTTCGGGGCAATTCTCAAAATGGCATTCACTCTCCGTATAGAGCTATAGTATGTTAGTCTTTGCTGATTGGCAAGTCCTTAACGTGCCATTCAGTGTCCATATAGAGCTATTGTATGGTTTTGAAAGACTGGTGTGTTCATGTGTAGTAGTCCACAGGTTTCTTTCGTTTTACAGAGGAGTATATTGACTTCCTTTTAGGGCAAGGTAAGTAGCGGAGTATGTGGGGGTAAAATTAAGCGAAGGGATTTTATTCAGAAAACCATTACCACCGGTAATTGCCATCAAATCCAACCACCCACCCCCCAAAAAAATTAAAAACAAAAAAATTATTAAAAGTATAAATACAGAAAAGAAAGACGGAACGGATTCCCATAACTCTCTCTCACTACTCGCCCCTATTGTTCATTGCTCCTGGCAAGTCCTTAACATGGCATTCACTGTCCGTATAGAGCTATTGTATGTTGGACTTTCTTGGTTGAAAAACGCTGGTGTGTCCATGAGTAGACGTCCACAGTTTTCTTTTGTTTTACAGAAGAGCATATGGATTTTCTTTTAAGCCATTTTATTATGTATTCTTTAAAAAATAAAGAAAATATATTTAGTATTGTAAAATAACGGGCGCAAGAAAAATAAAACATTCATTGCAAAAACACGGACATAAAATGAGGGTTCAGTTTATTTTATGATAGGAATTTACGGCTGGGGCGTTAGAATGCACCGACTTCACCTCTGCAGAGGGGTAAGACTCCCCCAATGGGGCCACCTGCTGGTTGTGGGTGGCGACTCGGGATGCTTAAGGATAGAACCCGGGTGGATGAGCAGTTCATGGCTTGAAATTGGCCCTATCTTGGGCTAGACGGGCGGTTGGAAAGGCCCCCTCTGATCAATCGGCTGGTCACGTCAAGCCCTAGCACCTATATGATTTTCCCAACCCTATTGCCCTTATGGCAAGCCCCAATCCTCCATATCATATGGGTGTTAGAAGGCGGTGACTGAGGGTCTACATGTCCTGGGAATGACGTTAAACTCTATCTGATGGTGAGGTTCCAGTTTTGGAGGTTTGGGGAATGTGGAGCACCCCTTCATCACCATTGCTCCCTGGTCCACTCTGACCCGGAGTGGTAGTACCTGTTAGGGTACAATCTATGGGTTAAATAGAAAAATATATTTATAAAAAATGCGTATTATCCATTAAGAATTGATTTATTTCAAAACTTTAACGGCATTAAATGACCCACTGAGGTTGATATGCCGTAAAACAAAACAAAACAACACAAAACGAACCAATTCAAGTGAATTGGTTGTTGATATCATTAACTTGATAATTCCGCTTGCACTTTACCGAGGATCGAACCAGTGACCTTTTGGGGTTTGGGTAGGGTTGGTGAGTCCATGATTTGCGTGCAAAGATCCTTATTTAGTACAGTAGTATCGATAGAGTACAGCTTGTTTGTTCCCCGATTCTTTCTTGTTTGCGTCACGGAGTCTTCGAATGTTTCATGAAAGATTTTTATTGGCCCTGCCGATTCCTCACTGCGTTGCAACACCCGCAACCTACCCCACCCACCCACTCACCCAATCGTGAGCTTTGCGTATCAATTGTTTTGTTTTTTTTTGTCTTTTTTTGTTCCACTTTTACAAAAAGAATCGGCATCCTGTGCTTCCATAAAAGTACGCCATTCTGCCCCTCACTCCAGTCCAACACCAACACCTTTTCACTCTTTTCTCCTGTTTCTTTTAATATCCGCCGAGTGCCGTCTTCGAGACGGGCCATTTTCTACGCCCCTTTCGTGTGTGGTGGTCGACCCCACCTTCCGTGAGAAAAATTGACCAAGTCTTTCAGTGGGTGGGTGGGAAGGTGGGTAGCGTATATCCTTTTTACTCAAATTGCGCGGCTTTTCATCAATCCCCTTGAACTTCAATCTGAAGCACGAGCTGTTTACTTAGAAAGAATTCTTGATTTCTTACCAATTCCTCACAAATTCTGATGGGCGTTAAGACATTCCTTTTATCGCCTCTTCTTTCTGTTTAGCTCAGTCGGTAGAGCACCCGACTAGGAAATACAAGATTCCGGGTTCGATACCGGTCCTCGCATATTCAGCGCATTTTTTCTTTTGTTCTTTCTCTCTTTCATTTTTCATCCTTTTTCAATTGATTAATCACTTCTTTCTTTTTTTCTTTTTCCTTATTTTTCTTTCATTAAAAAACGTTGTCCTTTCTTTCTTTCTTTCTTTCTTTCTTTCTTTCTTTGGAATAAAGGTAAACTTTCTTTCTTTCTTTCTTTCTTTTTTTCTTTTTTTTTCTTTCTTTGGAATCAAGGTAAACTTTCTTCTTTCTTTCTTTCTTTTTTTTTTTTCTTTCTTTGGAATCAAGGTAAACTTTCTTTCTTTCTTTCTTTCTTTCTTTCTTCTTTTTTTTCTTTCTTTGGAATCAAGGTAAACTTTCTTTCTTTCTTTTTTTCTTGAATCAAGGTAAACTTTGTTTCCTTCTTTCTTCTTTCTTTTTTTAAAATCAAGGTAAATTTTTTCTTTCTTTATTTCTTTCTTTCTTTATTTCTTTCTTTGTAATCAAGGTACACTTTCCATCTTTCTTTCTTTTCTTTCTTTCTTTCTTCTTTGGAATCAAGGTAAACTTTCTTTCTTCTTTCTTTCTTTCTTTCTTTCTTTCTTTGGAATCAAGGTAAACTTTCTTTTTCTCTCTTTCCATTCTTTGGAATCAAGGTAAGCTTTCTTTCTTTCTTTCTTTCTTTTCTTTTCTTTCTTTCTTTCTTTGGAGGTAAACTTTCTTTCTTCTCTTCTTTCTTTCTTTGGAATCAAGGTAAACTTTTCTTGAATCAAAAACTTTCTTTCTTTCTTCTTCCTTCTTTCTTCTTTCTTTTCTTTCTTTTTTTGAATTCAAAGTAAATTTTCTTTCTTTCTTTCTTTCTTTCTTTACTTACTTATTTTTACTTAAATTATTTCGCATTTTATTCTTAATTTTTTAAATTTCTTTTCTTTTTCTTTAACCTTTCATTTTAGTTTCTTTCTGTCTTATTTCCTTCTCTATTTCTCTCTCTTTTTTTCTTTAATTTATATTCAATTAATATACAGCATTAGATCGTGTTCCTTTGACTCAGTCGGAAGAACGCCCACCCGGCAACCGCAAAATTTTAATTTAACTCTTGCCAACTCAGTACATAAGTAGCATCGCTTCCCTGTAGGTATGGCACTCCATCTCAAACGTAAAAACAATCTTCTTGGTCTAGCGATAGTGAATGGGGGACAGACATTCTAATTCTACTTTCTTTGTCATCATTATTATTATTAATTTTGACTAGTATTATTCTTATTAATAATTTTGACTAGTATTGTCCTTCATCTTCCTAATTCTAGTTAATCTTTCCTGCAATTCACTCATGTTTTCACTTCTTCAACACGAACGATCAGCACACATCCAAACCAAGGATTTTAAAAAAGAACTAAATCTCCGATGAGACTCGAACCCACGCCTCCATATTCCTTATTCACATTCCCAATGCGCACTTTTCCTCTTTCGGATAATTGACAACTCGTTCGAGTTGTGATAAAAATGCAAATCGAATTTCAAAAGATGAACGATGATACTAATCAAAATTATAAGCAATTATGATAATAAAAATTTTAAAATAATACTTCAATTTGCTTCCGGTAGAATATACGCATTATTATAAAATATAATTTTCCCGCTAATTTGTATTGTCTCAGCAGAAAACACGTTTTCTAAGCGCATTTCTTTGTATATGTTGTGCTCTAATTATCAATACTTTAACAGTAATCTTCGATTGTTTTCCAAGTGAAGAAAGAAAAAGTCGACTATTATAGTTAATGATTAAATACGGTTCGGCTTAAATAGATCTCATCCTTACTGAACTTGTATAATTGTAATACATCGAGATATATGAGAGATGTTCATGAAACCGGATCCTTTTTAGAATAACTAGAAACACCAAGTAACCTAGCCACAGTCCTTTCAGCTAACCACACATTAATAAAACTTACACAATCATGCAAATTAATACAAACAACCGTTTTAGTTTCATTTATTTTACCATACGGTCAGTTTTAGACACACTGGAGTGATACGATGTAATCGATTTATTCTTTTCTAAGATTAGGTCATTTAGAGTGGTGTGTAATGATATGAATTTATTTTCGGGGTGTATGATCATATCTGTTTGACCTTGAAAAAAATTGCATCATCTGTGATTGCATTAGAATTTTATCGCACACAGAATGTTTATTAGTTGTCCTACGGCCATTGTCTGCGATGTGCATTACGGAAATTGTAATTCTGCGCATTTCCTTTGTATTCGTTACGTGCTAATTATCAATACTTTAACAGTAATGTTCGATTGTTTTCCAACTGAAGAAAGAAAAAAGTCGACTATTATAGTTAATGATTAAATACGGCTCGGCTTAAATAGAACTCATCCTTACTGAACTTGTATAATTGTAATACATCGAGATATATGAGAGATGTCCATGAAACCAGATCCTTTTTAGAATAACTAGAAACACTGAGTAACCTAGTACCATTCCTCTCAGCTCTGACCATTTATTAATGAGATTAAACCTTCGTGCAAGTTAATAGAAACAACCGCTTTAATTTCCTTTATTTTACCATAGGGTCAGTTTTAGATACACTGGATTGACAGGGTGTATTCGATTTATTCTTTGTGAAGATAAGGTTTTTGCAGTTATGTACACTAACATGGACCTATTATGGAGGTGTAATATGACATTTATTTGGCGTTAAAATATACTGTATGATACGCGTGATTTCATTAGATTTTTATCGTACTCAGACTGAAGATTAGTTGTCATCAGGCCATTGTCTGCGATGAACGTTACTAAAATTGTACTTCTGCACATTTTCTTCTATACGGTACTGGTTAATTATCGATAATTTAACAGTAATATTCGATTGTTTTCCAGCCGGAGAAAAAAGTCGACTATTATAGTTAATGATTAAATACGGTTCGGCTTAAATAGATCTCATCCTTACTGAACTTGTATAATTGTAATACATCGAGATATATGAGAGATGTTCATGAAACCGGATCCTTTTTAGAATAACTAGAAACACCGAGTAACCTAGCTACAGTCCTCTCAGCTAACCATTTATTAATGAGATTAAACCTTTGTGCATTTTAATAGAAACAACAGGTGTTTTAGATACACTGGATTAGCAGGGTGTAATCGATTTATTCTTTTCGAAGATAATGTCATTTTGAGAGATGTACAATAACATGAATCTATTTTGAAGGTGTCATATGTCCTTTTTTGGCGTTGAAAAATATTGCATCATCCGTGATTGCATTAGATTTTTATTACACTTACACACCGTCCATTAGCTGTCCGACGGCCATTGTCTGTGATGGACGTTACGAAAATTCTAACGCGGCACATTTCCTTTGCATACGTTGCGCGTTAATTATCAATTCTTTAGATGTAATTTGTTTGATCTTGCAAACAAATGACGTGACCAGCCGATTGATCAGAGGGGGCCTCTCCGACCGCCCGTCTAGCCCAAGATAGGGCCAAAGTGGAGCATTGCATGTCATGAACTGCTCATCCACCTGTGCTCTATCCTTAAGCATCACGGGTCGCCACCCACGGCCAACAGGTGGCCACATTGGGGGAGTCTTACCCCTCTGCAGAGGTGCATTCTAACGCCCAGCCGACAGGGCGGATAGATAGATAAGGAACAGATGAGATATTTGTTCGTAAACAAAATCAACAGATGATTTTTTGACATTAGAATTTTATACAAACCAAAGACACATCTTTATAGTAAATTAGTTTTTTTTTATTTTAATAAAAAGAAATTTTCATATTGTTGTTGTTTCATTTTTTTTTAAGTTTAAAAAAAATGAAGATAGCGACCGATTACAAGAAAGCTAATAGAAAAGAAATACCAGCCAGCTATCCCAGTAAGTAAGTAGAAGATTAAATATGAGGTAATAACCACGGGTGTCTCTCATAAAAAGATTAGAGAACCAGAAATGGTTCCATCCCTCAGAATATATACACAGACAGACAACTATATAAGATATCTATTCAGTGATGGATAAAACTTGGATGTAAATAATTTCTTTTGGGATTTGAACACAACATGCATTATTTTTTTTAAAAAAAGGGAAATCCAAAGTATTGACCCTAAATTGCTAATCAATAATATTTTTGCAAAATTTATTTTTTCTTCTCTGAATATAGAAATTTTTTAAGAAATTGACTCTCTCTTTTTTTTTTTTTTTTTTTTTTCTTTTCTTCTTCTCCAAAAGGGCAAGAATTGCAGCAAAGATTTGTATGGCCAGTTCTGGAAATTGACGATAAAGTCTGTTCAGCTATTTCATATTATTGTTGTTAGCTTATGTGAAAAAATTAACTTTGCACTAAAGATAAACTAATAATGTTTTTTTTTCTAATTATAAAACTTTAAACAAAAGACACGTTTTTATACTAAAATAGTGTTTATTTAATCAGAATATCCGTGATTCCATTAGATTTTCATCAGGCTAATACAAAGAAGATAGACTCCTTCATTGTTCGGCTGATACCGATGAAACTCCACTGAGCTGACCTTATTTTACTACTACTGTTCTTCTACAAGGAGGGTTTTGGCATTAAATAACCCAATAAGGTTGCTAAACAGAAACTAAGCAAACCATCAGATCTTTAGCTTAATACTGAAGAAACAGCGTGAGTGGCTGAACAGACCAATTTTTGAATGGCAATCTCTGGCGCAGTGACTGCAAACAAACAGTGATGCTTGCTGGAGTTGCTCTTGTCTCTCCTTTCTTCTGGCTCTCTTTTTTGTTTGACGAGGAGGTGCAAAGCCGCTCGGTTTTCTGCACAATCCTCCCATGTGTTGGTGTTGATGTGGCACGTCTTCATGTCTCTCTTGCAGACATCTTTAACGCGCAGGTAATGAAATAAATAAAAGACCCAAATATGGCGTCGTGTCCTTTTTTGTATCTGCAATTGCGTGAGTGGCTGAACAGACCAATTGTTGAAAGTGCAGTGACTAAGTAAACCATCAGATCTTTAGCTTAATACTGAAGAAACCAACTTTTTTTTTGGGGGGGTGTAATCCGCTTCGTACATATTCTAAACCCTGCCGACAGGGTGGCATTTTTTGGGAATATGGTCCGAATATGATAATTCTGAATGAAAAGAGAAATCCCCAATGGAAGACCAGACACGAAGTCCCCAAGACGAAGTCCAGATGCTAGAAGAATAGAAGTAAGGAAAGAGGTATACAACACTATGGGTAAATAGTAGGATAGACTGGGTTCGTTAGCCTCGTTTAGGCACCCAGTCCAAATAGTGTTATGGCTAAATTACTGGACTGCAACATCGTAGCAAAGGAGTTAAAACTCTACTATCGCTCTTAAGTTTCCCTTTCGACTAATACCATTTGGAAAGGTATGAACTCAGTTATTGGTTAAATATTCCCACTGTTGTTCTTCTACAAGGATGGCTTTGTTGATTCTAGAGTGACTAAAATTATCATACGGATTAGGCATTAAATAAACCAAGACGTTTGATATGCCATTAAACACAGAAACCATCAAAACTTGAGGGTCACAATCATATACAGTCTAGTGTAATACATAGGAAACCCTCTTTTAGGAGAGAAGGACTTTAATCCGTTGAGTTGGTTGAGTGGATTGTGTAAATTTTGTTGTCCTATGATGCAAGGCTTTGGCATTAAATAACCCACAAAGATTGATATGCCTTTACACAACTCTTATTTAAGAGTTGTCCACTAACACATGGCACGAATGGTACCTGTAGATTTTCTCTGGCTGATAATTAGGTAATTTCGAGAAGGCTTCCAATTTTCCAAGTTGCAATAACCAATTTGCCTTTTTCCTTTGATCTTTGGTAAATTCAGTCAAGGGAGATAATGCTGTAGAGAAGAATAGATAAGACATTTGTTGTCGATTTCCAGTTGAAATATCTCATCAACCAAAATACGGCGCACGCTACTAGAAAGGTATTAGTAATACGAGGATGAATAAAATATTAATGCCATTTTGTTTAGGGCAGGTATAATTACCCACACAGGAACATGTATCATACATCAAACTGAACCTGGTCCTCTGTGGATCACATCCCTACTTCTCCACATAGGTGAATCAAAAAGAAATGCCATTTTGTTTAGGACAGGTATAATTACCAACACAGGAACATGTATCATTGTTATAGGTGATATACCCTATAGACCAATGGAATGCGCCGACTGTTACTTTAAGTAACAGGGATAATTATGCCTTGAAGAGTAAGCCAATGCGAGTCAACTCATAACTCTATTTGTCGGACGTAATTCCCACTTCTCTGTACTGTAATTGTCTGCTCCTTTGTTAATAAATTTTCCTACATTTGTTACCCGTCGTTTTGTTCTTATTTTACCCCTTAAAACCCAACAACAATCATACATCAAAATGAAGCTGGTCCTCTGTGGATCACATCCCTACTTCTCCACATAGGTGAGTTTAAAAGTAATGCCATTTTGTTTAGGACAGGTATAATTACCAACACAGGAACATGTATCATACATCAAAATAAAGCTGGTCCTATGTGGACCACATCCCTACTTCTCCACATAGGTGAGTCAAAAAGTTATGCCATTTTGTTTAGGACAGGTATAATTACCAACAATAATGGGGCGAAATAGACCTTCGAATCAACAAGCTCCCGCCAAGGGGGAACCAACAACAAGCGAGTTCTCCGTCTTCTCACAAGCCAAACCCTCTGTTGGTCAACACATTCTTCGTCTAGCAGCTGGAAAATCCGTCGTCGTAGTTGAAATAATCTTTAGCAGTTCAAAATCACATTTCCTATTTAGTTTTGTTTCTGTTCGACTAAAATCCATTTCTTTACTGAAAAGCGCTTCGTCGTCGACTGCTGCTGCTGCTGCTGCTACTGACTGCCCAGCGCTCGACTCACTTGTTATTTTATGGGCATATTAGCCAAACATCCGGGCACATCAGTCGAACCATCAGTTCCCAAAACGCATTTGTTTTTGCATGCGGGAGGACGCGAGTTCGATCCCAGCAGGTAAGACAATGTCTTGATCTTTTTTCTTTCTCGTTCTCCGTCATGCAAAAACAAAATATATAATTCTTCTATCAAATTTAACATATACCCTTTGCCCATTAGGTTGTGTCTGAGAGATTCGGGCCCCGAATTGGGAAGTCGTCGTCCTGGGGGTGACCTTGCCCTCTGTAATCCTACGATGGGACATACGGCAAATATAGGTTAAGTGGCTGCGCAGTTTGAATTAATATTACCATTGACAAGATGATTTGGCATTCTCCGCTTGTGGCATGGGCTGGTGGCCCAGTGTGTTAAGTCCCCGCTCTTCACGCTGTGGTCCGCTGGTTCAATCTCTAGTGGCGGAGATTGTGGTATGCACTGCTGATAAGACCAAAGGAGGTCGAAACAGCTGTCCAGTACTCCGGATGTCACAAATGGTGTTTGCCGAGTTGTCTTGAATATGATTCAATTATCTATATATATATATATATATATATATATATATTTGATAATTGAATCATATTCAAGACTACTACATCCATCCTATCTTCATATTATGGACTCTCTCGTCGATTTTGGACGCATGAGGGTTCACACACACAATGAACATCCACACAGTGATTTGTTTATAGTGGTGAAGGCTTGTGTTGGACCATCCACACTTTTTGGTACAGTCGATAGGAAAGAATTGGTGCATCGAGGGTTGCCACAAACCCAATCAACGACCGACCTCAGGAATTTTGAATTCAGAGTTATCCCTCTCCTAGACTGGTTACCTACCCAAGGCTAAAGGGCCTAGTCTGCCCTACTATTTAACCCATAGCTGGAGGGAATTTTGAATTCAGAGTTATTCCTCTCCTAGACTGGTTACCTACCCAAGTCTGAAGGGCCCAGTCTGCCCTACTATTTAACCCATAGCTGGAGGGAGAATATATGGATTCATACCTTTCCCAAGGGTATTAGCGCTATGTGAAATGCCAACAGCTTCGTCTAGGAATTGAACTCGAATCGACGAGTCCATTTTCCACGACTCTAACCACTAGCCCACGCGCCTCCATATCTTCATATATACGAACGCAGGCATTTTGTTCTGAGATTGAACTGTTATAACTGGTGCGTCTGTTTGGGGATTAAAACCTATCTTAACGGTTTCTCAGTGGGATTATCTTCAGCACATTACTTTACAATTCCACTAGGGCATCTTTTTTTAAAGGGATCTTATTCCTCTTTAGTTTATATATCCCACCAACACCAACAACAACAGCAACAGCCGACTGGGTGATATTGATTTCTAAGCAAATAAACTTGATCTGTGTAGTTGATATCTTATAAGCCTCACACAATGGTATAAGTAATTTAAACGACCGATGTAAGATATTACCACCAGATGGTAATGTACACTCTCTGACTGTCCATGTCGTATTCGATATTTGATACCTTTTTATTGTAAGCAGAAACAGGTCTATATCAAGCAGATACGTTTTGTTGAATATTCCAGTAACATCAACAAAGAGACGCCTACACAAAAGCATTTCATTCTCTGTTCATCTTATCGACAAATGCTGCATCTGCTGTTGGTTTTAATTCCTGTATTTTATTATGATATATACTAATACAAAAAAAAAAACGCACTCCGGGCGATGTAAAAATAGATTTTTGAAACATATTGCCTGAGGGGCGGGAGTTAAAAATTCAATGTCAGCGAGTTTGTACCCTAAGTAAGATAAAATCATCAAATTCATTAAAAGATTAAAAAATAAAACAATTTGAAATGTAAACTTTAAATATATATTAAATAAAACAAACTATATATATATATATATATATATATATATATATATATATATATATATATATATATATATATATATATAATACAGTCATGTATTTATTAAACTTTACTAAACATTTCTGTAGTTTTTTTCTATTTTTCTTACTAGTACAAAATAAAAAACACCCTTCGGGCGATGTAAAACTAGATTTTTGAAACATATTGCCTGATGGGTGGGAGTAAAAAATTCAATGCCAGCGAGTTTGTACCCTAAGTAAGTAAAATCATCAAATTCATTAAAGGATTAAAAAATAAAACAATTTGAAATGTAAACTTTAAATATGTATTAAAATAAAACAAACTATATATAGATATATAATACCAGTCATGTATTTATTAAAACTTGTTTTAAAAAACAATGAGGACTGTCTAATGCTGCATGTTCAAATTTTCAGTGTATTTGTTCTAACTTATGACGATTTTGGGTAATGTGACGTAAGCAGTGACGTAATTTTTGTTACAGACAAAAACCGGAAATGAATCTCTATTATTAATAGATATATAGATATATATATATGAGAAGTAAACAAACAATGTGTTTGATATGGCCTTAGCCGACAATTTTGGGGAGAATATGTGCTTGATTGAACTTTAATTAATTGATAATTAATGAATTAGGCGGGCATACCTGTTTAAATAAATCGAGAAAAAGTCAATCTTGACAGTCAGGGTTCGAATCACACACAGAACAGTCTTCCTGTCTATAACTCTGCTGATGAGGCATAATATGCCGAAATGTACATACAGAGACTGACTATTTCTCGATTTATTTAGCCTTACATTTGAACAGGTATGCCAGCCTAATTCATTAATTAACAATCAATTAATTTTAAAAATTAGGTATGACTTCAATTAAGCACATATTCTCCATATATATATATATATATATATATATAATATATATAATATATATAATTATATTATAGTAAAAAATATTACAGAAGACTTAGATTCTTTGCGTTATAGTCTATTTCTGGAAGTCTAGACCAAGTGTCCAAGGATCCAGATGCGAATAATGAATTCTTATTACAATGACGTTAATCTTTTTCAGAATACAAGGTGTGTCATAAAAGTGCAGAGTTTGAAGCTGTATTTACCAAGATAGAAATGAAAAATAAATGAAATGTACATTTTTTCAGAATACAAGGTGTGTATAAAAATTCAACAAATCTTGATACTTTTTTGACACCTTATATATATATATATATATATATATATATATATATACAAACAAACCAATACCAGCAAACCAATATATATATATATTATATATATATATATATATATATATATATATATATATATAATATATATTGGTTTGCTGGTTGGTTTTGAATGCTGTCACAATGCAAGTGTAAAGAAAAAAGAAGGTAATTGTGGTGTTGTTTGTTAACCTGTGATTTATTCTTAATTCTTAATATTTCGGCATAAAAATCCCTTCTACAGAAGATTACTAGAACTGAAGTTGTTACTAGTGGCTCTTCATTTGTTCTGTCTCATGTCTTCCAAATTCTGGGTGTGGGGGATGGGTACTTGTTTATGTGTGTGTTTTTGTGTGTGTAAATGTGTGTTGTGTGCGTGTGCACGCTTATGTCTGTGTGTCTGTTCATTTCCTTTTTTTTTAAATCATAATTCTAGATTTGGCTCGCCCTCTAAGCATAAGGGGTTTGTACTGTTTCTTCTTTTAAATGGACGACAATATATGAAATATATTCCTGTACTTTTGGTAAACCAATTCTTGGAGAAGTTGTTTCATTTCATTTTAAATAAGAACTGAATTTGCTATGGGAATTGGTGAATTCTCTTTCCCTTGGCCTATCTTCTCCCATCTTCCGAGAAAGTCTTCAATCAATTTTTAAAGGAATTTCACAGGTGCCTGACATTTTCTCGATGGAACACATTGCAACAAATAACAAGTGAAAACATTCTAAATCCAGAAGCCTCTCTCCACGGCACGTGTATTACTGGAACTTTCAACCAGGAAATAAAATAAATCCCCCCCCCCATGAGATATTTAACTTTTTTCTGATACTTTTGAGGTGCTGATTAAAAAATAATAACATTTGCCCAATATATCAAAATCTTTCGCTACAGAATTTGTGGAAATTTAGTTGGCAAAGAGTTAAATTGGAAAAGTTAATTTAAACCATATAACTTAGAATAAATCATCACTGTTAGATATTATTATTATTATTTACTCCTTTTGAGTTTTCACATCAGTGTTAGCTGATGGTCTTTCACTGGAGCCTGAGTGACAGCAAGTCTCCTCAGGTCTCCAGGACTCTTCTGAGTATTCTGGCAGATTGCAGCAGTGCAGTGTTCTGAATGGTTTCAATCCTTCCTCTGATATCCAAACTTTCCAAGCCCTTTTCTAATCCTTTTGGGACTGTTCCAAGTGCACCAACTACAATTAGTATCACTTTCACTTTCATATTCCATAACTTTTTCAGTTCTCTGGCAAGGTCCAGATATTTGTCAATTTTTTCATTTTCCTTTAACTTCACCCTGTGATCTCCAAAATCAACCAGTTGACAAGTTCTTTCTTTTTTGTTAATCAACACTAGGTCTGGCCTTCTTGCTGGGATAAGGTGATCCGTTTTAATTTCCCAGTCCCAGAGAATTTTGTGCGTTTCGTTCTCAAGAACAGATTCTGGTTTATGCATATACCATTTTGTTGTGTGGTAAAAATTTAATTTCTTGCATAATTCCCAGTTGATCACCTTCCCAACCCAGTCGTGTCTAGTTTTGTATTCTCGTTGTGCTAGTTTGCTACATTCGCAGAGTATATGGTTAACAGTCTCATCTCTATTACTACAAAGTCTACATTTACTATTTTGTTGGGTCTTATCAATTTTCGCTTTGATGTAGTTTGTCCTTATGGCATTATTTTGTGCAGGAATTATAAGTGATTCAGTTTCTCTTTTGAGGTTTCCCTTTCTTAACCATGTCCAAGTCTTTTCATGTGCAACCTCATCTATTTGTCGTTTGAAGCGTCCATATAATTGTTTTTCTTCCCATTTTTGTTTTCTAGTCTTTGTCGTTTTTCTGTTTGTCCATTATTATTATTATTATTATTATTATTATTATTATTGGCATTTCAGTCTCGGAAGATTATAAAATAGTTTTTGTGCTCCTGAAGTTTGGGCCATTATATGCCACTAGAATAAATAGACTTACAGGAGTTGAAAAGAGATTCCTTTAGTAGCAAAACAAGTCGAACTGTTTTGTATTTTCTTAAAGCCTTAATGTCTGTGCTGGGATATCTATCTATGTTTAATGTCACCAGCACAGAGGCGAAGTGGGGTAGGAATAGCACACATGGTCAGTGTTAAAATAAAATAAAAAACGAAAGTAAGATTTAAATAAAGACCAAGGCTATAGAGTCGCTTCTAGCCGGTTTTGTGATTTTTTGAGTGGTAAGGAACCTAAATTAGCACGTGTAAAGTTACCGGTGCATTTTCTAAGTTATGTTTTTTCAATTTTTCTTAATATACTACATATATATATATATATATATATATATATATATGGGGCCGGGATAGCTCAGTTGGTAGAGCGTTCCTAGTTCGATACTGGTCTTCGCCAACTCAGCGTATGAGTAGCACAGGGATCTGTGCGGTAAAGTAAGTAGCTGATGCTAGGTGTGGCGCTCCACCTCAGATGCTAAAAACAATCTCCTTGGCCTAGCACTATTGAAAAGGGGATAGACACCCTCGCTGATTGGCTGATACCGACTTTAGGCCGCCCGATGATGATGATGATATATATATACCCCATATTTCATATTTTATTTTCATAATAAAACATTGTTTTATTCTACCATCTCGCAACTTGTATGATCTCCCAACATACATATGATTCCTTAACTTTTGGTACTTTATAAGTTTCCTTGTACTAAAAATGTGTTCATATATATATATATATACTAGCAAATATATCCACCCTCCGGGTGCAAGTATTTAAGTTTTAATGTAATAAAATATTGTATTAAATTAGAAAGGCTAATGAAACTAAATATTTTCTAAGTTATGACTTAGTATAAGTCGAACTGTTTTGTATTTTCTTAAAAGTCATTAATTTTTTTTTATTTTTGCTTTCTTGTTGTTGCTTTTTTTTCTGTCTTGTTTGTTTTCATTCTTGGTGTATTTTACTTCCTCTTATCTTTAAATCTTTCTTTGCATGCATTTTCTCTAGTGAATTGTTTCTTTGTTTTTACATTTAATTTATCAGTTGATTTTTCAGTCTCCCTTTGTTTTCTTTATTTTTCATTCTATTCTATTTCTCTTTTTCTTTCTTTCTTCCTTTCTTTTACATTTTTTGACCCGCTAATTTCTCCACCTTACATTCATTTTTTAATTTTTCAATTTATTTTTCATTCATTTCTATTTCAATGTTCTTTCTTTCTTTCTTCCTTTCTTTCTTTCTTTTTCTTTCTTTCATTCTTTACAATTTTGGTCCTTTAATTTTCAGCCTTTCTTTCGTTCTTTCCTTTTTCGTTTTATTTATTCTTTTCTCTTTCTTTCTTTCTTTCTTTCTTTCTTTCTTTCACATTTATTTTCCAGTTAATTTATCAGCTTTTCTTTCATACCTTATTTTTTTCTTTTTCATTCTTTTCTATTTCTTTTTTCTAGCTTTCTTGGTCAGTGTTAAGAAAAATTAAATAAAGTCACACTATAGAATAGATGAAAAGAAAAGTAAAGAATTCAGCCTGGACTAAAAGACAGGCGAAGTTTAAGACAGAATAGATTCTTCATTTTGACCATTTTATGCCACTTGAAAGAATAGACTTACAGGAACTGAAAAGAGATTCCTTTCGTAGTTAAATTGAAGTTACAGCGCCTCAAATGTTAGAAAAACATTCTCGACCACAAATGTCGCATGTGGAGGTTGTCCCTGAAGATGTTGATGTGCCGGCGCTTTGTTGCGCGCTGCTTTCTTCTGACTTCCTACCTTCATAATGTTGCGCCAGGGTGACTCAGGCATGAAGTCC
>CM042180.1:44142516-44143935 GCA_023376005.1 Doryteuthis pealeii | reverse complement strand
GTGCGCAGAGATACAATGCAAGACAGTGATAATATGACAAATTTTATGAAGTGCTCAATACGTGAGTAGAGCAAGTTTATTATTTTAATGGTAACACAGGAATAACCTATACCGAGTTTTCCACAAAATACAGGCGTGCAATCGTTGTAATTAATCCAATATCTTCATTAATTCCTGGGAATTAATCCTGAAGATGCTTATGGTGAAACCAAATAGATATTCCTGTGTATACCATTAAAATAATATATATACATAAATATATATATATATATATATTATATATATATATTATATATAATATGTGCGTTTGTGTGTATGTGTGTATGTGTCCAATAAAACCAACACACACATTCAAAGTTAAGTATTCACACACATAAGTATATACAGAGACATATATATATATATATATATAATATATATATATATATGTGTGTGTGTGTGTGTGTGCGTGTGTGTGTGTATCTTTGTTGTGTTGTGTATTTTTGTTTTGTTAAACAAAAAAATATAAATAATCTTTAGCTTCCATGTTGGAAGAGCTGGCTTATCTTTTAACCGCCATGTTTATTTGAAGTCGCGTCTGAGATTAACATTTGGCATTTTTTTTCACTTGTACTCGCGATTAAGACGATCGAAATCGATATCTTCTGACAAAATATAAAACAGACATTAGATCATGTCAGGTCGATTTATATATATATATTTATATTTGTTATGTTTAAACTGTACTGACGAATTCTTGTCGGACGAGTTTTTGTTCATCCTTTCTAATTTTCTGGGCCATTCCTTTTAATGTCAGGGTGGAACTGGTGTAGCAATTCCACCAAAAGGTTCATTACGAGCGCTTTCAGCAATTCGATTTGCCATCTTCAGGTAGGAAACGGATGGTATGTTTTGTGGTGTTTCGTTTTTGAATAAAACGAGCAGTAGCGTAGGAATTGGTAGTGGGAGGTAGTGACGATTGAATAGTGGAGGTA
Organism: Doryteuthis pealeii; assembly: GCA_023376005.1. NCBI lineage: Eukaryota > Metazoa > Mollusca > Cephalopoda > Myopsida > Loliginidae > Doryteuthis > Doryteuthis pealeii. The sequence goes on along the minus strand of CM042180.1, from coordinate 44,142,961 downwards.
GTAGGGAATTGGTAGTAGTTCGAACGAGACGATGCAGTAGAGATTTTGTGGTGGGGGGGGGATTCACAGAGGAGTGGACTGCTACATCCAGTTCCCCCTGACACCAAAAAGATGGCCAGAAAGAGAAAGGATCGAAACAAAACTCGTCGCAAGAATCGTCAGTAGAGTGTTAACACAACGAGGTTTAAAAGAAAAAATGCTGCCAAAATACACAGACAGACGGACAGAAAGAGAGAAATATTGATGTTGACAGACAGACAGACAGACACAGGCACACATACACACAACACAACACACATGCACAACATCAACCATCATATATATTATATTATAGTTATAGGTATATTACTAGTATTATAAGTAAGTATAGCTGTGGTGTTTGAATCTTTTGTTGATAAAAAAGGTAAATACAAACAACTCTAATTATAATATTAATTATATATAT
>CM042180.1:44112516-44137516 GCA_023376005.1 Doryteuthis pealeii | reverse complement strand
GTCATAACATAGAATAAATATGCAACGTTAGATAATCCTCATTGTTTCAATAAATAGATGCCCGGCGTTATATATTTATATATAGATTGTTTTATTCTAATATAATATTTAAAGTTATCGGAACTGTTTCCATTTCAAATTTCTTTCTTTCTTTCTTTCTTTCTTTCTTTCTTTTTTTATTCCTTTAATAAATTTGACGATTTTACATTACTTATGGTACACACTCTATGACATTGAATTTTAGCTACCATCCCCTCAGGCAATATCTTTCAAAAATATTTGTACATCGCCCGGAGGGTGTCTTTTAATTTTGCTAGTAGACAGGAGTTAAAATAGAAAAAATATGAACACAACTTAGAATTCCAAACGACATGTATTATCATACATAAAGAAATATCAATTAATTACTTGCAAACTAAGGTTTTGTCTGCAGGAATGATTATATAGATAACAAAGTCCACTTAACTGAGTTTCTAAGGTAGGTGAATTATCGGAGCCCCTGCTACGGCTATCTGGTCACTAGGATGAATATATATATTTACCAACCAATCCGCAAGAGCAGGATGTGACACAAGGTCAATTTCTTAAGCGGAGTTTAACAGGTTTGAATTAAGAGTTTTCCTTCTCCTAGACCGGTTGCCTAACCAAGGTTAAAGAGCCCAGTCATGTCCAGGATTTGAACACGGGGTGACGAGTCCATTTCCCATGAGTCTAACCATTACACCACGCACTCGGATGAATATAAGAGACGTCCGTGTTGCACGTCTGACTTTGGGGAGGCTTGATCAGAAAAGCGACCAGATAGCCGTAGCGAGGGCTCCGATAATTCACCTACCTCAGGAACGCAGTTAAGTGGACTGTGTTATTTATATAATCAAACCTGCACACAAAACCTTAATTTGCAAGTAATTAATTAATATTTCTTCATGTATGATAATACAAGTCGTTTGGAATTCTAAGTTGTGTTCATATTTTTTTCTATTTTACACTCGTGGCGGGAATCATCACAATCCTACCTCAGATATTTTTAGAAAATAATATTTTCTATCGTTCACTTGTTGTTGAATTGTTCCTTTTTATATTTCTTATCCAGCTGAAGAATAATAAAAAGATATCTGTTTTGGTATGGTTTGTTTTGTTTTATGGCATGTCAAACTCAGTGGGTCATTTAATGCCGACAAAGTTTTGAAATAAATTAATTCTTAATGGATAAAAATTTTGTTTATCAACTCATGTTTTTCTAATTAATATAGATGGGGTCCTAACAGGTACTATCACTCCCATGACTATAACCATTACACCACCCGCTCCATACCGGCACGGTTATAGAACACATAAATAAAGCAAGTTGAACTTTATGATGATATCAATTTTGTTAAAAGACCCTTTTTATTTTTAGATATATTTCCAAAGGTCACGATTGTGACTCCCTACGGCTAGGGGGAGGAGGGAGAGATAAAATATATCAGTTTGAACATTATGAAAATCAAATAATACCTTGCATGCGGATATCGTCTCCTCTATGGATACCACGTGAATGGCCGAGCAATTTCAACTGCACGACACGTCACACACACACACACACACACACACACACACAAACAGATACATACAAACACAAACACACACAACACACACACACACACACACACACACACAACACACACATATACGCACATACATACACACATACATACACACATACACACACATACATACACACACATACATACATACACACACACAAACACACATACACCCACGTACACAGACACCACACACACAACACACACACACACACACACACAAACACACACACACACACACACACATGCACACACAGCACACACACACACAACACACACACAAGCACACACAAACACGCACACACGAAACACACACAGCACACACAAACACACACACAAATACACACACATACACACACGCACACACACACACGCACCCACACATACACACACAACACACACACGCACACACAAATACACACACACCCAAACACACACAACACATACACACACACACAAACACACACAAAAACACAACACAAACACACACACAAACACAACACACACAAACACACAAACACAACACACGCAACACACACACGCACACACAAATACACACACAACACACAAATACACACACAATACAAACACACACACACACGCGTCACACACACACACACACACACACAAATACACACACCACACACACACACACGCACACCACAACACCACACGCACACCCAAACACACACACACACGTCACACACACAACACACACACAGAAACTTATACCTCTCACCATTAACCTTTTAAACGAACAAAGAATATATTTTCATAGAGGATAATTTCTTCAAAACAACAAAGTCCTAAGATTATCGAGAGAGACACATATCGCAGTGCACAGTTCAACGTCATCGGCGAAACATGATAAATACGCGTAATTACATATATTGTCGAAAATGGCGACACATCACGTGTTTAGTGAATATCACAGAAAATGGACATTCCGAAGATCTGAAGAAAGAATCGGCACATTATTACAAAGACAAGTCAAATGATCTGCCATATTTTGGTAAGTGCCAATATACGACGCTTATGTCACTATTAGATAATGAATACGCATAGCCTATCATTTTTGTAATGTTGTGTAGGATGTAAGTTATTATTATTATTTACTCTTTTTGAGTTTTCACATCAGCATTAGCTGATGGTCTTTCACTGGAGTCTGAGTGACAGCAAGTCTCCTCAGGTCTCCAGGACTCTTCTGAGTATTCTGGCAGATTGCAGCAGTGCAGTGTTCTGGGTGGTTTCAATCCTTCCTCTGATTTGCAGATTTTCCAATCCTTTTTCCAATCCTTTTGGAACCGTTCCAAGTGCACCAACTACTATTTGTATAACTTTGACTTTCATATTCCATACCTTTTTCAGTTCTCTGGCAAGGTCCAGATATTTGTCATTTTTTCATTTTCCTTTAACTTCACCCTGTGATCCGCTGGCACTGCAAAATCCACCAGTTGACAAGTTCTTTCTTTTTTGTTAATCAACACTAGGTCTGGTCTTCTTGCTGGGATAAGGTGATCCGTTTAATTTCAAAGTCCCAGAGAATTTTATGCGTTTCGTTCTCAAGAACAGATTCTGGTTTTATGCATATACCATTTTGTTGTGTGGTCAAAATTTAATTTCTTGCATAATTCCCAGTGGATCACCTTCCCAACCAGTCGTGTCTAGTTTTGTATTCTCGTTGTGCTAGTTTGCTACATTCGCAGAGTATATGGTTAACAGTCTCATCTCTATTACCGCAAAGTCTTCATTTACTATTTTGTTGGTCTTATCAATTTTCAACAATTATTATTATTATTATTATTATTATTATTATATTATTATTACATCTATCTATCTATACATATATAAAGGGCAGTTGTGTGTATATATATGTCCGGAGGAAACTCCTACAATAAAACAATTAAGGACAAATAAATATATATACTCATTAAATATCACCAGGGCTTGGTTTTTGAACAAAAATAATTTTATTTATATTTGTGAAGATAATTAGAAAAATAAAATTTAAATTATATCGGCATGGATTTTTTTTTTTGCATTTAGAGACATTAATTTTTCTTTTCAAATTGTCTGGATCAATGCAACGTCTTTTTTGCATAATGATTTTAATGGGGCATCCTGTGAGGATCAAACTCACGATTCAACAATAATGGATCTACGAGACTACCTTTTTGACCCCCCTCTACCCAGGCGTCGCTGGGTAGTCGCTTCTAGTCTATTGATAATGGAGATTCAGTGTCTATCTATCTGTAACCGAAACTACGTCACTGTTTATTTCCCAATACTCAAAGTCGTTAATACATACAATAAAGGACAACCCTTTATTATATATACTAGCAAAATAAAAAAACGCCTTCTAGGCGATGTAAAAATATATTTTTGAAACATATTGCCTGAGGGGTGGGAGTTAAAAATTCAATGTCAGCGAGTTTGTACCCTAAGTAAGTAAAATCATCAAATTCATTAAGGGATTCAAAAATAAAACAATTTGAAATGTAAACTTTAAATATGTATTAAAATAAAACAAACTATATATAGATATATAATACCAGTCATATATTTATTAAAACTTGTTTTTAAAAAACAATGAGGACTGTCTAATGTTGCATGTTCAAATATTGAGTGTATTTATTCTATGTTATGACGATTTTGTATCATGTGACGTAAGCAGTGACGTATATTTTGTTACAGACAAATAAAGAGTGAATCTCCATTATTAATAGATTCTTATTTTTCTTTTTTAAGTATTCAAAATCAACATCAATGAAATAAATAAAAGCTGTTCCTTAAAATTTAACATTTGAATCACTTCCATTGTAATAATGACAATTGAAATACATCTATCTATACAGATAAAGGGCAGTTGTGTGTATGTATGTCCAGATGAAATCTATACATATATAAAGGGCAGTTGTGTGTATGTATGTCCAGATGAAATCTATACATATATAAAGGGCAGTTTGTTTGTATGTATGTCCAGATGAAATCTATACATATATAAAGGGCAGTTGTGTTTTTGTATGTCCAGATGAAATCTATACATATATAAAGAGCAGTTGTGAGTGAGTATGTATGTCCAAATGTAATCTATATATATATAAAAGGCAGTTTTGCGTATGTATGTCCAGATGAAATCTATTCATATACAAAGGGCAGTTGTGTGTATGTATGTCCAGATGAAATCTATACATATATAAAGGGCAGTTTGTTTGTATATATGTATGTCCGGAGGAAACTAAGAAAATAAAACAATTAATGACAAAGTAAATATATATACACATTCACTATCACTACATCTTGGTTTTTGAGCAAAAATAATGAAGATTTGATTCATATTAATGAAGATAATTAGAAAATAGAATTTACATGATACCAGCATGGAATTTTTTGTTTTTTAATTTAGAATTTTGAATAGGAGACATTAATTTTTCTTTTTAAATTGTCTGGATCAACGCAAAGTCTTTTTTTGGCGTAGGGATTCTAATGGGGCTTCTTGCGAAGATGTAATGATGTAATGAAATATATTAAATTGCAAAGACTAACGAAATTAAATAAGAACGCATATAAACAGATTACACTTATTTTAATTCTATTCTAATTAATTTCTGTATAAAATCATTTAAGATCAATAATACCAAGTGATTATTCATCAAAATTGGTTCTTTAAAAACCATTATGCAAATTAACCACACCATATATTATATAAACCTTTATTACTTAGTGATATATATCTAATAAACAATTATAGCTTCTAGTAACTATTCTTAATAAAAAAACAATTTAAAGTTATATATATTTACCAACCCCTCCGCACGAGCAGGATGCGACACAAGGTCAATTTCTTAAGCGGAGTTTATCAGGTTTGAATTCAGAGTTTTCCTTCTCCTAGACCGGTTGCCTAACCATGGTTAAGAGCCAGTCTGCCCTACTATTACCCATAGCTGGAGAGAGAGAGAGAGAGAGAGAGAGAGAGAGAGAGAGAGTAGAATTCATACCTTTCCCAGGGGTATTAGCGCTAAGTGAAATGCAATTACCACGACCAGGATTTCAACTCGGGGAAACGAGTCCATTTCCCAAGACTTTAACCATTACACCACGCGCTTACAGTTATATGATATAAATAATTCCTATCTAATACAAATAATTTGTTGCATGTTGCATGGTTTTAAATATTTATGTCTAATGGTTTGCCCCTTCCAACTGGGAAAATGTGGCCCAAGCCCGCCCTCGGTGACTGCAGGCTCTCTGTAGAGGACTGTTCATGTCTGAAGTCACCCTGTCGCAACACCATGAAGCTAAGAGGTCCAGAAGAAAGCAGCGGCAACAAAGCGCCGGCACATCAACATCTTCAGGGACAACCTCCACATGCGACATTTGTGGTCGAGAATGTTTTTCTAACATTTGAGGCGCTGTAACTTCAGTTTAACTACGAAAGGAATCTCTTTTCAGTTCCTGTAAGTCTATTCTTTCAAGTGGCATAAAATGGTCAAAATGAAGAATCTATTCTGTCTTAAACTTAGCCTGTCTTTTAGTCCAGGTTGAATTCTTTACTTTTCTTTTCATCTATTCTATAGTGTGACTTTATTTAATTTTTCTTAACACTGACCAAGAAAGCTAGAAAAAAGAAATAGAAAAGAATGAAAAAGAAAAAAATAAGGTATGAAAGAAAAGCTGATAAATTAACTGGAAAATTAATGTGAAAGAAAGAAAGAAAGAAAGAAAGAAAGAAACAGAAAAGAATTAAAAAACGAAAAAGGAAAGAACGAGACAAAGGCTGAAAATTAAATGACCAAAATTGTAAAAGAAAAAAGAAAGGAAAAAAAGAAAAAAAAAGAAAGAAAGAAAGAAAGAAAGAACATTGAAATAGAAAAGAATGAAAAATAAATTTAAAAAAATGAAAGTAAATCGGAGAAATTAGCGGATTAAAAAATGTAAAAGAAAGGAAGAAAGAAAAAGAGAAATAGAAGAGAATGAAAAATAAAGAAGAAAAAAAGGAAGGCTGATAAAAAATGAAAAACAATTAACTAAGAGAAAATGCATGCAAAGAAAGATTTAAAGATAAGAGGAAGTAAAATACACCAAGAATGAAAACAAACAAGACAGAAAAAAAAACCCAACAAGAAAGCAAAAATAAAAAAAATTTAATGACTTTTAAGAAAATACAAAACAGTTCGACTTATACTAAGTCATAACTTAGAAAATTAAAATGCACCGGTAACTTTACACGGGCTAATTTAGGTTCCTTACTACTCAAAAAATCACAAAACCGGCTAGAAGCGACTCTATAGCCTTGGTCTTTATTTAAATCTTACTTTCGTTTTTTATTTTATTTTATTTTATTTTAACACTGACCATGTGTGCTATGCTTACCCCTCTTCGCCTCTGTGCTGGTAGTATCTAACATAGGTAGACGTCCCAGCACTGACATTAAGGCTTTAAGAAAATACAAAACAGTTCGACTTATACTAAGTTTTAGCACAAAAACTATATTATAGTGTTCCGAGACTGAAATGCCAATAATAATCTTATTATAATGGAGATTGTGTGTTTTTCTGTCTGTAACCGAAACTATATCACTACTCAAGTAACCATTTCCTTAATCACATTCTCCATTATTCTACTTTTTATTTAAACCTCAATTATTAATAAAATTGTTTTAGATTATTGATGCTGTTAACCATATCTACATACTAACAACATGCAAATATATTTATATATACAACAAAATAGCGGTTTACAGTGTGAATGGGAAGGCTAATTTGCATATTGATATTAAAAATGTGATTCTAATAAATATGTGCTTAGTATTATTGATTTCTAACTGTTTGGTTTTATTTTAATGTATATAAGCAAAATCTCTTCAATGAATCTTAAAAGAAATCCCTTAACAAGAAGAAATAACTGTAATATTATTATTTACTTCCTATTTTAACTAAACAGTTTAATTAGGAAAATTTACCAATGAAAGACGGGAGTAACGGAAAATGATGGAAGTGTTAGTTTCAAAGTTGTTCTATTTTTCAATCATACCCCCCCTGTTCAAAATCTTTTTATCTACATTCTTATTCAGTTTCATTAGCCTTTATAATTTAATATCATATTTTATTATAAAATTTAACTAAAATACTTGCACCCGGAGGGTGCATATATTTGCTAGTAATAATAATAATAATAATAATAATAATAATAATAATAATAATATCTAACAGTAATGATTTATTCTAAGTTATATGGTTTAAATTAACTTTTCTTATTTAACTCTTTGCCAACTAAATTTCCACAAATTCTGTATCGAAAGACTTTGATATATTGCGCAAATTTTATTCTTTTTTTAATCAGCACCCTCAAAAGTATCAGAAAAAAGTTAAATATCTTATGATGGGGGGGGGGGGAGACTTTATTTTATTTCCTGGTTGAAAGTTCCAGTAATACACGTGCCGTGGAGAGGGCTTCTGGATTTAGAATGTTTTCACTTGTTATTTGTTGCAATGTGTTCCATCGAGAAAATGTCAGGCACCTGTGAAATTCCTTTAAAAATTGATTGAAGACTTTCTCGGAAGATAGGAGAAGATAGGCCAAGGGAAAGAGAATTCACCAATTCCCATAGCAAATTCAGTTCTTATTTAAAATGAAATGAAACAACTTCTCCAAGAATTGGTTTACCAAAAGTACAGGAATATATTTCATATATTGTCGTCCATTTAAAAGAAGAAACAGTACAAACCCCTTATGCTTAGAGGGCGAACCAAATCTAGAATTATGATTTAAAAAAAAGGAAATGAACAGACACACAGACATAAGCGTGCACACTTACACTTACACACACATTTACACACACATAAACAAGCACCCCCCCACACACACACAGAATTTAGAAGACATGAGACAGAACAAATGAACAGCCACTAGCAACAACTTCAGTTCTAGTAATCTTCTGTAGAAGGGATTTTTATTCCGAAATATTAAGAATTGAGAATAAATCACAGGTTAACAAATAACACCACAGTTACCTTTTTTTCTTTACATTTGCATTGTGACAGCATTCAAAATCAACCAGCAAACCAATATATATATATATATATATATATATATATATTATATATATATATATATATATATATATAAGGAGTGTCAAAAAAGTATCAAGATTTGTTGAATTTTTATACACACCTTGTATTCTGAAAAAAATTTACATTTCATTTATTTTTCATTTCTATCTTGGTAAATACAGCTTCAAACTCTGCACTTTTATGACACACCTTGTATTCTGAAAAAGATTAACGTCATTGTAATAAAGAATTCATTATTCGCATCTGGATCCTTGGACACTTGGTCTAGACTTCCAGAAATAGACTATAACGCAAAGAATCTAAGTCTTCTGTTATATTTTTACTTATATATATATATATATATATATATATATATATATATATATATATATATATGGGAGAATATGTGCTTAATTGAAGTCATACCTAATTTTTAAAATTAATTGATTGTTAATTAATGAATTAGGCTGGCATACCTGTTCAAATGTAAGGCTAAATAAATCGAGAAATAGTCAGTCTGTGTATGTACATTTCGGCCTATTATGCCTCATCAGCAGAGTTATAGACAGGAAGACTATTCTGTGTGTGATTCGAACCCTGACTGTCAAGATTGACTTTTTCTCGGTTTATTTAAACAGGAATGCCCGCCTAATTCATTAATTATCAATTAATTAAAGTTCAATCAAGCACATATTCTCCCCAAAATTGTCGGCTAAGGCCATATCAAACACATTGTTTGTTTACTTCTCATATATATATATATATATATTAATAATAGAGATTCATTTCCGGTTTTTGTCTGTAACAAAAATTACGTCACTGCTTATGTCACATTACCCAAAATCGTCATAACATAGAATAAATACACTCAAAATTTGAACATGCAACATTAGACAGTCCTCATTGTTTTTTAAAACAAGTTTTAATAAATACATGACTGGTATTATATATCTATATATAGTTTGTTTTATTTTAATACATATTTAAAGTTTACATTTCAAATTGTTTTATTTTTTAATCCTTTAATGAATTTGATGATTTCACTTACTTAGGGTACAAACTCGCTGACATTGAATTTTTTACTCCCACCCATCAGGCAATATGTTTAAAAAATCTAGTTTACATCGCCCGGAGGTGTTTTTTTATTTTGTACTAGTAAGAAAAATAGAAAAAAACTACAGAAATGTTTAGTATAAGTTTTAATAATACATGACTGTATTATATATATATATATATATATATATATATATATATATATATATATATATATATATAGTCTTTATTTTAATGCATATTTAAAGTTTACATTTCAAATCTTTTTATTTTTTAATCTTGTAATGAATTTGATGATTTTACTTACTTAGGGTACAAACTCGCTGACATTGAGTTTTTAACTTCCACCCCTTAGGCAATATGTTTCAAAAATCTAGTTTTACATCGCCCGGGGTGCGTTTTTTTTTGTATTAGTATATATCATAATAAAATACAGGAATTAAAACCAACAGCAGATGCAGCATTTGTCGATAAGATGAACAGAGAATGAGATGCTTTTGTGTAGGCGTCTCTTTGTTGATGTTACTGGAATATTCAACAAAACGTATCTGCTTGATATAGACCTGTTTCTGCTTACAATAAAAAGGTATCAAATATCGAATACGACATGGACAGTCAGAGAGTGTACATTACCATCTGGTGGTAATATCTTACATCGGTCGTTTAAATTACTTATACCATTGTGTGAGGCTTGTAAGATATCAACTACACAGATCAAGTTTATTTGCCTAGAAATCGATATCACCCAGTCGGCTGTTGCTGTTGTTGTTGTTAGTGGTGGGATATATCAACTAATAAGGAATAAGACCCCTTTAAAAAAAGATGCCCTAGTGGAATTGTAAAGTAATGTGCTGAAGATAATCCCAATGAGAAACCGTTAAGATAAGTTTTAATCCCAAAACAGACGCACCAGTTATAACAGTTCAATCTCAGAACAAAATGCCTGCATTCGTATATATATATATATCTTATTATAATGGAGATTGTGTGTTTGTCTGTCTGTAACCGAAACTATATTATTACTCAAGTTACAATTCCCTTAGTTAATTACATAACATTCTCAATGATTTTATTTTAATTTTAACCTCAATTATTAATAAAATTGTTTTACGTTATTAATACTGTTAACCATATCTACATACTAACAACGTGCAATTATATTTATATATATAACAAAATAACGGTTTACAGTGCAAACGGGAAAGCTAATTTGTATATTGATATTAAAAATGTGATTTTATTAAATATGTGTTTATATTATTAATTTCTAATTGTTGGTTTTTATTTTAATGAATATAAGCAAAAATCTCTTCACTGAATCTTAAATGAAATCCATTAACAAGAAAAATAACTGTAATTTTATTATATTTCTCTTTTAACTAAATACTTAATTAGAAAAATAACAATGAAAGACGAGAGTGATGGAAGAGTAAATTTCAGTTGTTCCATTTTTTATTATACTCCCTCTGTTTCAAATTTTTTCTTATACCCCTCTGTTTCAAATATTTTATCTGCATTCCCATTTAGTTTCATTAGCCTTTCTAATTTAATACGATATTTTGTTACATTAAAACTTAAATACTTGCACCCGGAGGGTGCATATATTTGCTAGTAAATTATATATATATATATAGATATATATATATATATACTATTCCCTAGCGACAGGGGAGATAATTCGGTTTGGGTTTTGTCTTGTTTTACGGCATATCAACCTCAGTGGGTCATTTAAAACTGATAAAATTTTGAAATTGTGACAGAGAACACGAGGTGAGTGGCGAACGTCAAGGCCGTATTCTCGAAGGAAGCGGGTTAGGCTTTGCCTGACATGTCGGACTGTAGAATCGAACCCGCTTCCTTCAGAATGCAAACATTGTCACCGAAGTCGAGAAGCTACAGTCCCGGATGTAAGTGCCAGGTGCCCGGATGATAGCTATGAGGATTCCGGCGGCCGGGTTTGGCTCGAGGATCTCGTGTGTCGGGCGCAGACACCCGGATGTTGAGGGAGAAATTAGTATAAGTAGAAGTGGGGTGACGACAGGAGTGAGTGGTGATTTTGAGTTGCTGAAGTGTTTACGACGACGGATTTTTCAGCTGCTGAGGATTTTGAGTTACTGAAGATTTTTACGACGACCGATTTTTTTTGCTACTAAATCAATTAATGGATAATACAATTTTTTTATAAATACATTTTTCTATTTAGCCTGTAGATGGGACCCTAACAGAGTGGACCAGGGAGCAATGGTGATGAAGCTTCCTCTTCCGGCAACGATAATGCAACACCTTATAGTTTCTAGGCACACGCTATACCAACTGAGCTATCAATATTTTATGTTATTAGTAATACCCTACTAGTGGCTTGCAGAGTATTTTTGTTTATCGAACATATCCCTGTGCTACTCATACACTGAGTTGGCGAGGGCCGATATCGAACCAGGAACCTTATGGTTCCTAGGCGCACGCTCTAGTGACTAAGCTCTTTATATTGTAAGCTATAACTAAATCCTTTCTAGCAGTGTGACGGAGAACGCGGAAGGAAAAAGATCAAGACATTGTCTTGCCTGCCGGGATCGAACTCGCGTCCTCCCGCATGCAAAAACAAATGCGTTTTTGGAACTGGACGGACGCGAGGTTCGACTGATGTTCCCGGATGTTTGGCTAATATGCCCATAAAATATCAAGTGAGTCGAGCGCTGGGGTGTGAGCAGCAGCAGAAGTAGTCGACGACGAAGCGCTTTTCAGTAAAGAAATGGATTTTAGGTTTGTTTTGTTTTACGGCATATCAACCTCAGTTGGTCATTTAATGCAGATAAAGTTTTGAAATAAATCAATTCTTAATGGATAATACAATTTTTTTATTAACATTTTCTATTTAACCCATAGATGGGACCCTAACAGGTACTACCACTCCGGGTCAGAGTGGAGCAGGGAGCAATGGTGATGAAGGGGTGCTCCACATTCCCCAAACCTCCAAAACTGGAACCTCACATACATGTTCCTGTGTTGGTAATTATACTTGTCCTAAACAAAATGGCATAACTTTCTGACTCACCTATGTGGAGAAGTAGGGGTGTGATCTACAGAGGACCAGTTTCATTTTGATGTATGATACACCTTCCTGTGTTGGTAATTATACTTGTCCTAAACAAAATGGCATTACTTTACTTTAAACTCACCTATGTGGAGAAGTAGGGATGTGATCTACAGAGGACCAGCTTCATTTTGATGTATCATACATGCTGCTGTTTTGGTAATTATGCCTGTCCTAAACAAAATGGAATTACTTTTAAACTCATCTAATTATACCTGTTCTGAACGAAATGACATAACTTTTTGACACACCCATGTGGAGAAGTAGGGATGTGATCCACAGAGAACCAGGTTCAGTTTGATGTATGATACATGTTCCTGTGTTGGTAATTATACCTGCCCTAAACAAAATGGCATTAATATTTTATTCATCCTTGTATTACTAATACCTTTCTAGTAGCGTGCGCCGTATTTTGGTTGATGAGATATTTCAACTGGAAATCGACAACAAATGTCTTATCTATTCTTCTCTACAGCATTATCTCCCTTGACTGAATTTACCAAAGATCAAAGGAAAAAGGCAAATTGGTTATTGCAACTTGGAAAATTGGAAGCCTTCTCAAAATTACCTAATTATCAGCCAGAGAAAATCTACAGGTACCATTCGTGCCATGTGTTAGTGGACAACTCTTAAATAAGAGTTGTGTAAAGGCATATCAATCTTTGTGGGTTATTTAATGCCAAAGCCTTGCATCATTTACATAATCCACTCAACCAACTTAACGGATTAAGGCCCTTCTCTCCTAAAAGTGGGTTTCCTATGTATTACACTTGAGACTGTATATGATTGTGACCCTCAAGTTTTGATGGTTTCTGTGTTTAATGGCATATCAAACGTCTTGGATTATTTAATGCCTAATCCGTATGATAATTTTAGTCACTCTAGAATCAAAAATATACTTTTCATTCAGAATTATCATATTCGGACCATATTCCAAAAAATGCCACCCTGTCGCAGGGTTTAGAATATGTACGAAGCGGATTACCCCCCCCCCCAAAAAAAAAAGTTGGTTTCTTCAGTATTAAGCTAAAGATCTGATGGTTTACTTAGTCACTGCACCAGAGATTGCCTTTCAACAATTGGTCTGTTCAGCCACTCACGCAGTTGCAGATAAAAAAAAAGGACACGACGCCATATTTGGGTCTTTTATTTATTTCATTACCTGCGCGTTAAATATGTCTGCAAGAGAGACATGAAGACGTGCCACATCAACACCAACACATGGGAGGCTTGTGCAGAAAACCGAGCGGCTTGGCACCTCCTCGTCAAACAAAAAAGAGAGCCAGAAGAAAGGAGAGACAAGAGCATCTCCAGCAAGCATCACTGTTTGTTTGCAGTCACTGCGCCAGAGATTGCCATTCAAAAATTGGTCTGTTCAGCCACTCACGCAGTTTCTTCAGTATTAAGCTAAAGATCTGATGGTTTGCTTAGTTTCTGTTTAGCAACTTTATTGGGTTATTTAATGCCAAAGCTTTCCTTGTAGAAGAATAGTAGTAGTAAAGTAAGGTCAGCTGAGTGGACTTTCATCGGTATCAGCAGAACAATGAAGGAGTCTATCCCCTTTGTATTAGCCTGATGAAAATCTAATGGAATCACGGATATTCTTATTAAATAAACACTATTTTAGTATAAAAACTTGTCTTTTGTTTAAAGTTTTATAATTAGAAAAAAAAACATTATTAGTTTATCTTTAGTGCAAAGTTAATTTTTTCACATAAGCTAACAACAATAATATGAAATAGCTGAACAGACTTTATCGTCAATTTCCAGAACTGGGCCATACAAATCTTGGCTGCAATTCTTGCCCTTTGGAGAAGAAGAAAAAAAAAAAAAAGAGAGAGTCAATTTCTTTAAAAAATTTCTATATTCAGAGAAGAAAAAATAAATTTTGCAAAAATATTATTGATTAGCAATTTAGGGTCAA
Source organism: Doryteuthis pealeii (assembly GCA_023376005.1). Taxonomy (NCBI): domain Eukaryota; kingdom Metazoa; phylum Mollusca; class Cephalopoda; order Myopsida; family Loliginidae; genus Doryteuthis; species Doryteuthis pealeii. The sequence goes on along the minus strand of CM042180.1, from coordinate 44,122,810 downwards.
TACTTTGGATTTCCTTCTTTTTTTAAAATAATGCATGTTGTGTTCAAATCCCAAAAGAAAATTATTTTACATCCAAGTTTTATTCATCACTGAATAGATATCTTATATAGTTGTCTGTCTGTGTATATATTCTGAGGGATGGAATCATTTCTGGTTCTCTAATCTTTTTATGAGAGACACCCGTGGTTATTACCTCATATTTAATCTTCTACTTACTTACTGGGATAGCTGGCTGGTATTTCTTATCTTCTATTAGCTTTCTTGTAATCGGTCGCTATCTTCATTTTTTTTAAACTTAAAAAAAAAATGAAACAACAACAATATGAAAATTTCTTTTTATTAAAATAAAAAAAAACTATTTTACTATAAAGATGTGTCTTTGGTTTGTCTGAAATTCTAATGTCAAAAAATCATCTGTTGATTTTGTTTACGAACAACTATCTTATCTGTTCCTTATCTATCTATCCGCCCTGTCGGCTGGGGCGTTAGAATGCACCGACTGCACCTCTGCAGAGGGGTAAGACTCCCCAATGGGCCACCTGTTGGCCGTGGGAGGCGACCGTGATGCTTAAGGATAGAACCCAGGTGGATGAGCAGTTCATGACATGCAATACTCCACTTGGCCCCATCTTGGCTAGACGAGCGTCGGAGAGGCCCCCTCTGATCAATCGGCTGGTCACGTCAAACCCTAGCACCTATATGATTTTCCCAACCCTATTGTCCTTATGGCAAGCCCCACCCTTTTTATCATATGGGTCGAGAAGGCGGTGGCTGAGGTCTACATTCCTGGGAAATGACGTTAAACTCTATCTGATGGTGAGGTTCCCAGTTTTGGAGGTTTGGGGAATGTGGAGCACCCTTCATCAGCATTCCTCCCTGGTCCACTCTGGCCCGGAGTGGTAGTACCTGTTAGGGTCCCATCTATGGGTTAAATAGAAAATGTATTTATAAAAAAAGTGTATTATCCATTAAGAATTGATTTATTTCAAAACTTTATCGGCATTAAATGACCCACTGAGGTTGATATGCCGTAAAACAGACAAACAAACAAAAGTTTATCTATCTATCTATTTCTATCCCTCTCTCTCTATATATATAGCTTACTTGCTAGCTAGCTATTTTCTTGTTTTATGAAATGTCTCCATTATTTGTGTTATATAATAATAAAAAAATTAATCCAATCAAACATTTTAGAAAAAACGAAAAGAAAAAAAAGTTAAAAAAAACAACAAAAAAACAACAACAAAAAACAACAAAAAACAAAACAAAAAAATATTTTTCAAGACCAAATAAATGTCATATTACACCCACAAAATAGATTCATGTTCCTGTACACCACTGCAAATGAACTAATCTCAGAAAAAAATAAATCGATTACACCCTGTCCCTTCAGTGGGTCTAAAACTGACCCTATAGTGAAAGGGTTGTTCTTATTAATTTACACAATGGTGCAAGTGTCATAAATATCTTTAGCTGGCGCCAGGTTACTCGGTGTTTCCAGTTGTTCTACAATTGAATATTACTTTTAAAGTAATGATAATTACTGCCCAATGAAATGAGCAGCGTTACAATTATTCGTATGCTTCTTGGAGTAACGTCCATCGCAGACAATGGCCTTAGGACAACTAATCGATGGTGTCTGAGTGTGTTAAGAATCTAATGCAGTCATGTATGATGCAATATTTTTCAATGCCAAACAAATGACATATTACGTATCCAAAATAGATTCATGTTACTCTACATCACTGCAAATGACATAATCTTAGAAGAAATAAACCGGTTACACCTCGTTGTTCCAGTGGGTCTAAAACTAACCCTACAGTGAAGTAGAGGAGACTGAAGCAGTTGTTTGTATTAATTTGCACAAGGGTTTAATCTCATTAATAAGTGGTTAGCTAAGAGGTCTGTGGTTAGATTCCACAGTGTTTCTAGTTGTTCCAGAAAGGATCCAGTTCCTCGAGCAACTCTCATATATCTCGATGTATTACAATTACACGAGTTCACTAAGGAGAGGATCTATTTAAGCCGAACCGTATTTAATCATTAACTATAATAGTTGACTTTTTTCCCCGGTTGGAAAACAATTGAGCATTACTTTCAAAGTATTTATAATTAGCACGTAACGAATACAAAGAAAATGTCCAGTGTTAGTAATGTCCATCACAGTCAATGACGGTATGACAACTAATCAACAATATCTCGGTAAGATAAACATCTAATACAATTACGCATGATGCAATATTCTCAAGGCCCCCCAAAATGTCAGATTACACCTCCAAAATCGATTCATATAACTGCACATCTCTCCAAATGACCTAATCCTAGGAATAAATAAATCGATTCTACCCTGTTACTCCAGTGGCTCTAAAATTGACCCATTAATGAAAAAATATACTAATGGGACTGTTCGTATTAATTTGGACGATGGTGCATGTCTCATTGATATGTGGTTAGCTGGCGCCATGTTATTCGGTATTTCTAGTTGTTCCAGAAAGGATCCAGTTTCTCGAGCAACTGTCATATATCTCGATGTATTACAATTATACAAGTTCAGTAAGGATGAGATCTATTTAAGCCGAACCGTATTTAATCATTAACTATAATAGTCGACTGTTTTCTTTCTTCAGTTGGAAAACAATCGAAGATTACTGTTAAAGTATTGATAATGAGCGCGCAACGTATACAAAGGAAATATGCAGTGGTAGAATTTTCGTATCGTCCATCGCAGTCAATGGCCATAGGACAACGAATCGACAGTGTTGGCGCAAGATAAAAATCTAATAAAATCACGGATGAGGTAATATTTTGCAAGATCAAACAAATTACTTCTCCAAAATAGATTCATGATGCCGTACACCACTGCAAATGACATAATCTTAGAATAGAATAAATCGAATACATCCTGTCACTCTAGTGTATCTAAATCTGACCGTATGGTAAAATAAATGAAATTAAAGCGGTTGTTTCTATTAACTTGCACAATGGTTTAATCTCATTAATAAATGGTTAGCTGAGAGGACTGGTACTAGGTTACTCAGGGTTTCTAGTTATTCTAAAAAGGATCCGGTTTCATGAACATCTCTCATATATCTCGATGTATTACAATTATACAAGTTCACTAAGGAGAGGATCTATTTAAGCCGAACCGTATTTAATCATTAACTGTAAGAGTCGACTTTTTTCTCTGGCTGGAAAACAATCGAACTTTACTGTTAAAGTATTGATAATTAACGCGCAACGTATACAAAGGAAATATGCAGGATTACAATTTTCGTAACGTCCATCACAGACAATGGCCGTCGGACAACTAATTGACGGTATGTAAGTGTGATAAAATCTAATGCAATCATGGATGACGTAATAATTATCACGCAAAAAAGGGTTATATTACACCTTCAAAATAGATTCATGTTATTGTACATCACTCGAAATGACATTATCTTCGAAAAGAAAAAATCGATCACACCCTGTCAACCCAGTGTTTCTAAAACAGTTATTTCAATTAATTTGCACAAAGGTTTGATCTCATTAATAAATGGTTAGCTGAGAGGACTGTGGCTAGGTTACTCAGTGTTTCTAGTTATTCTAAAAAGGATCCGGTTTCATGAACATCTCTCATATATCTCGATGTATTACAATTATACAAGTTCAGTAAGGATGAGATCTATTTAAGCCGAACCGTATTTAATCATTAACTATAATAGTCGACTTTTTTCTCTGGCTGGAAAACAATTGAACATTACTGTTAAATTATCGATAATTAACCAGCAACGTATAGAAGAAAATGTGCAGAAGTACAATTTTAGTAACGTTCATCGCAGACAATGGCCTGATGACAACTAATCTTCAGTCTGAGTACGATAAAAATCTAATGAAATCACGCGTATCATACAGTATATTTTAACGCCAAATAAATGTCATATTACACCTCCATAATAGGTCCATGTCCATGAGTAAATCACTGCAAAAACCTTATCTTCGAAAAGAATAAATCGAATACACCCTGTCAATCCAGTGTATCTAAAACTGACCGTATGGTAAAATAAATGAAATTAAAGCGGTTGTTTCTGTTAACTTACACAATGGTTTAATCGCATTAATAAATGGTTAGCTGAGAGGACTGGTACTAGGTTACTCGGTGTTTCTAGTTATTCTAAAAATGATCCAGTTTCCTCAGCAACTCTCATATATCTCGATGTATTACAATTATACAAGTTCAGTAAGGATGAGTTCTATTTAAGCCGAACCGTATTTAATCGTTAACTATAATAGTTGACTTTTTCTTTTTTCAGTTGGAAAATAATCGAAAATTACTGTTAAAGTATTGATAATGAGCGTGCAACGTATACAAAGGAAATATGCAGTGGTAGAATTTTCGTATCATCCATCGCAGTCAATGGCCATAGGACAACGAATCGACAGTGTTGGGGCCAGATAAAAATCTAATAAAATCACGGATGAGGCAATATTTTGCAAGATCAAACAAATTACATCTCCAAAATAGATTCATGTTGCCGTACACCACAGCAAATGACCTAATTTTAGAATAGTATAAATCGAATACACCCTGTCACTCCAGTGTATCTAAAACTGACCGTATGGTAAAATAAATGAAATTAAAGCGGTTGTTTCAATTAATTTGCACAAAAGTCTAATCTCATTAATAAATGGTTAGCTGAGAGGACTGTGGCTAGGTTACTTGGTGTTTCTAGTTATTCTAAAAAGGATCCGGTTTCATGAACATCTCTCATATATCTCGATGTATTACAATTATACAAGTTCAGTAAGGATGAGATCTATTTAAGCCGAACCGTATTTAATCATTAACTATAATAGTCGACTTTTTTCTTTCTTCAGTTGGAAAACAATCGAAGATTACTGTTAAAGTATTGATAATTAGAGCACAACATATACAAAGGAAATGCGCTTAGAAAACGTGTTTTCTGCTGAGACAATACAAATTAGCGGCAAAATTATATTTTATAATAATGCGTATATTCTACCGGAAGCAAATTGAAGTATTATTTTAAAATTTTTATTAATCATAATTGCTTATAATTTTGATTAGTATCATCGTTCATCTTTTGAAATTCGATTTGCATTTTTATCACAACTCGAACGAGTTGTCAATTATCCGAAAGAGGAAAAGTGCGCATTGGGAATGTGAATAAGGAATATGGAGGCGTGGGTTCGAGTCTCATCGGAAATTTAGTTCTTTTTTTTAATTCTTGGTTTGGATGTGTGCTGATCGTTCGTGTTGAAGAAGTGAAAACATGAGTGAATTGCAGGAAAGATTAACTAGAATTGGAAAGATGAAGGATAATACTAGTTAAAATTATTAATAATAATGATGACAAAGAAAGTAGAATTAGAATGTCTGTCCCCCATTCACTATCGCTAGACCAAGAAGATTGTTTTTACGTTTGAGATGGAGTGCCATACCTACACTTAGCTCCCCACTTGACCGCAGGGAAGCGATGCTACTTATGTACTGAGTTGGCAAGGGTTAAATTAAAATTTTGCGGTTGCCGGGTGGGCGTTCTTCCGACTGAGTCAAAGGAACACGATCTAATGCTGTATATTAATTGAATATAAATTAAAGAAAAAAAGAGAGAGAAATAGAGAAGGAAATAAGACAGAAAGAAACTAAAATGAAAGGTTAAAGAAAAAGAAAAGAAATTAAAAAATTAAGAATAAAATGCGAAATAATATTTAAGTAAAAATAAGTAAGTAAAGAAAGAAAGAAAGAAAGAAAGAAAATTTACTTTGAATTCAAAAAAAGAAAGAAAGAAAGAAAAAAAGAAAGAAAGAAAGAAAGTTTACCTTGATTTCAAAGAAAGAAAGAAGAAGAAGGAAAGAAAGTTTACCTTGATTCCAAAGAAGAAAGAAGAAAGAAAGAAAGAAAATTTACTTTGAATTCAAAAAGAAAGAAAGAAAGAAAAAAAGAAGAAAGAAAGAAAGTTTACCTTGAATTCAAAAGAAAGAAGAAGAAAGAAGGAAAGAAAGTTTACCTTGATTCAAAGAAAGAAAGAAAGAAAGAAAGAAAGAAAGTTTACCTTTATTCCAAAGAAAGAAAGAAAGAAAGAAAGAAAGAAAGAAAGAAAGAAAAAAAGAAAGCTTACCTTGATTCCAAAGAATGGAAGAGAGAAAGAAAGAAAGTTTACCTTGATTCCAAAGAAAGAAAGAAAGAAAGAAAGATGGAAAGTGTACCTTGATTACAAAGAAAGAAATAAAGAAATAAAGAAAGAAAGAAAAATTTACCTTGATTTAAAAAAAGAAAGAAAGAAAGAAGGAAACAAAGTTTACCTTGATTCCAAAGAAAGAAAAAAAAAAGAAAGAAGAAAGTTTACCTTGATTCCAAGAAAGAAAAAAAAAAAGAAAGAAAAAAGGAGGAAGTTTACCTTGATTCCAAAGAAAGAAAAAAAAGAAAAAAAGAAAGAAAGGAGGAAAGTTTACCTTGATTCCAAAGAAAGAAAAAAAAGAAAAAAAGAAAGAAAGAAAGAAAGAAAGAACGGACGAAAGTTTACCTTGATTCCAAAGAAAGAAAGAAAGAAAGAAAGGACAAAGTTTTTTAATGAAAGAAAAATAAAGAAAAAGAAAAAAAGAAAGAAGTGATTAATCAAGTGAAAATGGACGAAAAATGAAAGAGAGAAAGGACAAAAGAAAAAAATGCGCTGAATATGCGAGGGCCGGTATCGAACCCGGAATCTTGTATTTCCTAGTCGAGTGCTCTACCGACTGAGCTAAACAGAAAGAAGAGGCAATAAAAGGAATGTCTTAACGCCCATCAGAATTTGTGAGGAATTGGTAAGAAATCAAGAATTCTTTCTAAGTAAACAGCTCGTGCTTCAGATTGAAGTTCAAGGGGATTGATGAAAAGCCGCGCGATTTGAGTAAAAAGGATATACGTTACCCACCTTCCCACCCACCCACTGAATGACTTGGTCAATTTTTCTCACGGAAGGTGGGGTCGACCACCACACACGAAAGGGGCGTAGAAAATGGCCCGTCTCGAAGACGGCACTCGGCGGATATTAAAAGAAACAGGAGAAAAGAGCGAAAAGAGGTTGGTGTTGGACTGGAGTGAGGGGCAGAATGGCGTACTTTTATGGAAGCACAGGATGCCGATTCTTCTTGTAAAAGTGGAACAAAAAGACAAAAAAAACAAAACAATTGATACGCGTAAAGCTCACGATTGGGTGAGTGGGTGAGTGGGGTAGGTTGCGGGTGTTGCAACGCAGTGAGAGAATCGGCAGGGCCAATAAAAATCTTTCATGAAACATTCGAAGACTCCGTGACGCAAACAAGAAAGAATCGGGGAACAAACAAGCTGTACTCTATCGATACTACTGTGCTAAATAAGGATCTTTGCACGCAAATCATGGTCTCACCAACCCTACCCAAACCCCAAAAGGTCACTGGTTCGATCCTCGGTAAAGTACAAGGGGAATTATCAAGTTAATGATATCAACAACCAATCCACTTGATAGACTCGTCGGTTCGTTTTGTTTTGTTTGGTTTTACGGCATATCAACCTCAGTGGGTCATTTAATGCCGTTAAAGTTTTGAAATAAATCAATTCTTAATGGATAATACAATTTTTTTATAAATACATTTTTCTATTTAACCCATAGATTGTACCCTAACAGGTACTACCACACCGGGTCAGAGTGGACCAGGGAGCAATGGTGATGAAGGGGTGCTCCACATTCCCCAAACCTCCAAAACTGGAACCTCACCATCAGATAGAGTTTAACGTCATTCCCAGGACATGTAGACCCTGTCACCGCCTTCTAGCACCTATATCATAAAAAAGGATTGGGGCTTGCCATAAGGGCAATAGGGTTGGGGCAATCATATAGGTGCTAGGGCTTGACGTGACCAGCCGATTGATCCGAGGGGGCCTCTCCGACCGCCCGTCTAGCCCAAGATAGGGCCAAAGTGGAGTATTGCATGTCATGAACTGCTCATCAACCTGGGTTCTATCCTTAAGCATCATAGATCGCCACCCACGGCCAACAGGTGGCCCCATTGGGGGAGTCTTACCCTTCTGCAGAGGTGCAGTCGGTGCATTCTAACGCCCCACCGACAGGGCGTCCGTTGGTCCGTATTGTGTGTGAGTAATCAAATAGCAAAATTGAGATCTGGAAGAAAAGTTAACATAGATTTATTGGTAATCCTTACCTTTTTACACGTAAATTCCTACCATAGAATAAACTGAACCCTCATTTTATGTCCGTGTTTTTGCAATAAATGTTTTATTTTTCTTGCGCCCGTTATTTTACAATACTAAATATATTTTCTTTATTTGTTAAAGAATAAATAATAAAATGGCTTAAAAGGAAATCCATATGCTCTTCTGTAAAACGAAAGAAAACTGTGGACGTCTACTCATGGACACACCAGTGTTTTTCAACCAAGAAAGTCCAACATACAATAGCTCTATAGGGACAGTGAATGCCATGTTAAGGACTTGCCAGGAAGCAATGAACAATAGGGGCGAGTAGTGAGAGAGAGTTATGGGAATCCGTTCCGTCTTTTTTCTGTATTTATACTTTTAATAATTTTTTTGTTTAATTTTTTGGGGAGTGGGTGGGTGGGTCGGTGGATTTGATGGCAATTACCGGTGGTAATGGTTTTCTGAATAAAATCTCTTCGCTTAACTTTACCCCCACATGCTCCGCTACTTACCTTGCCCTAAAAGGAATTCAATATACTCCTCTGTAAAACGAAAGAAACCTGTGGACTACTACCCATGGACACACAAATCTTTTTCAACCATACAATAGCTCTATATGGACACTGAATGGCACGTTAAGGACTTGCCAATCAGCAAAGACTAACATACTATAGCTCTATACGGAGAGTGAATGCCATTTTAAGAAGTTGCCAGGAACGATGACCAATATATATATATATATATATATATATATATATATATATATATAGAGAGAGAGAGAGAGAGAGACAGAGACAGACAGACAGACAGACAGACACAGAGAGAGAAAGAGAGAGATGGGAATCCGTTCTGTCTTTATTTTCTGTATTTTTACTTTTATTTTATTTTATTTTATTTTATTTAGTGACTTTTTTTATTGTGGACTACTACTCATGGACACACCAGTGTTTTTCAACCAAAAATGTTCAACATACAATAGCTCTATACGGACACTGAATGCCATGTTATGGATTTGCCAGGAGAAATGACCAATAGGGGCGAGTAGTGAGAGAGTGTCATGGGAATCCGTTCCGTCTTTGTTTTCTGTTTTTATTCTTTTATCTATTTATTTATTTTTGTTTTTATGTTTTTTTTATTAAAATTTTTTTGGGGTGTGTGTGTGTGCTGGGGGTTTAACTGTGGTAATGGTGGATAGAAAGTTTTCAGAGAAAAATCTCTCCGCTCAACTTTACCCCCACATCCTCCGCTACTTACCTTGCCCTAAAAGGAAGTCAATATATTTTACTGTAAAATGGGCGCGTTTTACTCTTTTCGACCTGATCGAACTGAACTTTATTCCATTATTAAAAAAAAAGAAAATCAATCGTAACTAAAAGACATTTAAAGATGGCCGATTCGATTTTCCCGCCAAGCTTTTTTCCCGCCAATTTTCACAAAGTGCTTTTTATTCTTTCGCTCCAACAAAATCAAATTAGTAATTTTTAAGCGTCATTTGGTCGTGAAAAACTCCCAATGACATATTTACAATTGGAGAGAAGGGCTGGCCAACCGTATAACAGACCTACCCCCCCACCTCCCTTCATGAAAACTATAAAAAGGGACGGGAAGTTCGGACAACAAACTTTTTCAATGGAGAAGTGTGCAGCTACGTCCATGCAGAAAAACTTTAGCAGATAATTATATATATATATATATATATAAATATATATATATATATATATATATATATATATATATATATATATATATTGGGAGAATATGTGCTTAATTGGAGTCATACCTAATTTTGAAAATTAATTAATTAATAATGAATTAGGCGGGAATGCCAAGCTGACAGGCCGATACCATAACCCCTACACCAAATGGACTTCTTAGATTTTACGATTTGTTTAGAGTAGGTTAATATTCCTCTTCTAGTGACTTTTATTACACGGTTTCAAATCACGCACAGGGCGGCCTTCCTATCTATAGCTCTGCTGATGAGGCCTAATAGGCCGAAATGTACATACAGAGATTGATTTTTCTCGATTTGTTTAGCCATACATTTAAATAGGCATTCCCGCCTAATTCATTATTAATTAATTACTTTTCAAAATTAGGTACGACTCCAATTAA
>CM042180.1:44103019-44105519 GCA_023376005.1 Doryteuthis pealeii | reverse complement strand
TACCGGAATTTTCCCAAAAAAAATTTTTTTAATGCGTATTTATTGTTCAAAATAAAATAAATTTCATTTTTTTGAATTATAAGCATTTTTATTATTAAAAAAGCTCGAAAGAGTTTGCAGTAAAAGTGTATATGAATATCAAAAAGTTCAAGAAAATGTTCCGGTTCCAAATGAAAGTTTAAAAAATATAACAAGTCCAGCAACAGGAATCTGCAATGATGATAAACTCGTAGTGTCGGGATCCTTATTACATCCGAAATATGAGCCTCCGGTGATATAATTTAAATAATTCCAATTTTGTTTTTTTCTGTGGACAGTATGAAAGGTAAAAATGGATATTGAATCCGACAATATGTGTAGAAAGTTTTGTAGAAAAAACAACAAGATGTTAAAAGTTTTGCTGACAGAAATCTGTTTCGACCTATGAAGAGGTCTTTAATCAAATCAACATTGTAAACGGAATTTTTTTTTTTGAAAATTCCGGTACTGATCGAGAGCGTTCTGTGCCTCGTGATTAATAATATATTTATTTCGTTTTTCCGTTTACAATGTTGCTTTGATAAAAACCTCTTCATAATGTCGAAACAGATTTCTGTCAGCAAACTTTTAACATCTTGTTGTTTTTTCTACAAAACTTTCTACACACACACACACACACACACACACACACACATATATATATATATATATATATATATATATATATATATATGGATATGATAATGAAAAAAAACAAAAGATGTTTACAACTGCATGGGCTCGTCAGGAGAGAGTGTGCAAACCGTTTCGGGGCCTATCTCTCGACGGTTTAAAAAGCAACATCGGCCCTTCCTCACTAATATATGAGGACCCTCGCAATATCATGCATCGACCACACGTGGGTCGGTCATCAACAAAAAATAAGACGGGAAAAATGACCGTTAGCAAAAACAGAACGCTGCTAGTCAAACGTTGGAATTAATTAAAAAATGCGCTGTCTATATTAAAAATAAAATGAATTTTATTTAGAAATAAAATGAATTTTATTTAAAAATAAAATGAACCTCATTTTTAATTTTAAAAATAATCAGAAGCATTATAGTTATAAAATAAGACTCAAAAAAGTCTGGTGTAGAGTAATTTAAAAAAGTGTAAATTTGTATAAAAAGTGTATATAAATATCAAAATTATTTGTAATACAATCCAACCGTAAAATAAGTAGCCCACTTTTATAGGTAAATATATATATATATATATATATATGTGTGTGTGTGTGTGTGTGTGTGTGTGTAGTAAAGAGCCACTTAGTGAATATCAAATTTACAGCGCATTTCGATATTTTTAACTCATCTTAGCCGATTTAAACATAATTATCTCAACGCTACGTGCTTGAAACATTTCTCTGGCTTTGTCTTGCTTGATTCATCTGACCTAAAGCCAAACCCACTAACACTGACCCTCACCTGAGGTCAGTGAACGATTGAAAATTCAGCCATAATCTTTTCTTCGAGTGACCACTTTCGCTTTCTGCTTAACTCCAGAGTTCACCGTTAATTTGGCCTCTTGATAAAACCACGACAGACAAATGACTCACAGGCGTTCTTCTTCGACGCGTATCTCTCTTGAGAGAAATGGTCAGATCCAACGAAAATACTGTCTTTTAGTCTTGCCAGAAGAACTGAAGAAAATACCAAATTATATTCGCGAAAACAACAGCTGCCTTTTGGCCATTCCACACGAATTATTGATCAGATGTTTGGTTTGGTTTGGTTTGGTTTTGGTTTGTTTTCTTTTACGGCATATCAACCTCGGTGGGTCATTTAATGCTGATAAAGTTGTGAAAATTATTTCTTAATGTATAATACAATTTTTTTATCATCTCATGTTTTTCTATTTAACCCATAGATGGGACACTAACAGGTACTACCACTCCGGGTCAGAGTGGACCAGGGAGCAATGGTGATGAAGGGGTGCTCCACATTCCCCAGACCTCCAAAACTGGAACCTCACCATCAGGTCATTCCTTCAGCCACCGCCTTCTAGCACCCATATTGATGCTTGCTATAAAAGCAATCGGGTTGGGGCAATCATATAGTTGCTAGGGCTTGACGTGACCAGCCGATTGATCGGAGGGGGCCTCTCCGACCGCCCGTCTAGCCCAAGATAGGGCCAAAGTGGAGTATTGCAAGTCATGGACGGCTCATCCACCTGGGTTCTATCCTTAAGCATCACGGGTTGCCACCCACGGCCAACAGGTGGCCCCACTGGGGGAGTCTTACCCCTCTGCAGAGGTGCAGTCGGTGCATTCCAACGCCCCAGCCGACAGGGTGGTTGGTCAGATGTCGACTGTAGACAGGCTTATTATATAGAAAGGTATAAGGCAACTCAAGTCGGGCGATTAGCGTGATATAATTGAAATCCTAGGTAGAACAAGAATAACTAAGTGTCTTTATATTTATATTTACTGACGCCTCCGCACGAGCACGAAAGTATATAAAAGTATGTAAACACATACACACAC
>CM042180.1:44098019-44100519 GCA_023376005.1 Doryteuthis pealeii | reverse complement strand
CAAGAAAGAGCAAAGACAAACTACTTATGGCGGCCAACAATAGAAGCGATAGATGGACAAACAGAAAAATAACAAAGACTAAAAAACAAAAATGGGAAGAAAAACAATTATATGAATGCTTCAAACGACAAATAGAAGAGGTTACACATGGAAAGATTTGGACATGGTTAAGAAAGGGAAACCTCAAAAGAGAAACTGAATCACTAATAATTGCTGCACAAAATAATACCATAAGGACAAACTATATCAAAGCGAAAATTGATAGGACCCAACAAAATAGTAAATGTAGACTTTGCGGTAATAGAGATGAAACTGTAAACCATATACTCTGCGAATGTAGCAAACTCGCACAACGGGAATACAAAACTAGACACGCCTGGGATGGGAAGGTGATCCACTGGGAGTTATGCAAAAAAAATAATATTTTTGACCATACAACAAAATGGTATATGCTTAAACCAGAATCTGTTCTTGAGAACGAAACGCATAAAATTCTCTGGGACTTTGAAATAAAAACGGATCACCTTATCCCAACAAGAAGACCAGACCTAGTGTTGATAAACAAAAAAGAAAGAACTTGTCAACTGGTGGATTTTGCAGTTCCAGCAGATCACAGGGTGAAGCTAAAGGAAAATGAAAAAATGGACAAATATCTGGACCTTGCCAGAGAACTGAAAAAGTTATGGAGTATGAAAGTCAAAGTGATACCAATTGTAGTTGGTGCACTTGGAACAGTCCCAAAAGGATTAGAAAAGGGTTTGGAAAGTTTGGATATCAGAGGAAGGATTGAAACCATTCAGAACACTGCACTGCTGCAATCTGCCAGAATACCCAGAAGAGTCCTGGAGACCTGAGGAGACTTGCTGTCACTCAGACTCCAGTGAAAGACCATCAGCTAACACTGATGTGAAAACTCAAAAGGGGTAAATAATAATAATAATGGAAACCTGAGGAGACTTGTTGTCACTCAGATCTAGTGGAATACCAACAGCAAGCTGCTGTGATACAATCAAAAGGAGTGTTATTATAATAATAATAATATAATAAAAAAAGAAGAAGAAGAAGAACAACAACAACTACAATCAAAACGGAAAAGAACAAGAAGAAAGAAGAAGAAGAAGAAGAAGAAGAAGAAGAAGAAGAAGAAGAAGAAGAAGAACAATAGAAGAAGAAGAAGAAGAAGAAAGAAGAAGAAGAAGAAGAAAGAAGAAGAAGGAAGAAGAAGAAGAAGAAGAAGAAAGGACAATAAAGAAGAAGAAGAAGAAGAAGAAGAAGAAGAAGAAGAAGAAGAAGAAGAAGAAGAAGAAGAAGAAGAAGAAGAAGAAGAAGAAGAAGAAGAAATATCAAAAACAATGGAAAATAATATGTCGATATAGAAAGAGGATGTAGATGAATGAAAAACACGGACTTCTGGGTATTCTCTTCAAATTTCAACATCATCGTATGTAAACAATATGTAAACTACATTATTCTGACTGTATGATCAACGACAAAATCCGCCATTTTAAAACAAGATAATATAAATGGCCGTTCTTGAAGAAGAAGAAGAAAAAATGTCGATTTCCCAGAACGGTGGCATCGAATGCGATTTTTGACAAAAACTCATTTCTTCTATTTCAAAATATTTCCGTTCTATATGAAAGGGGATCTTTGGCCTTGGGGCTCCCTTCATCTCCTCACACACCTGATGGAAACATCCAGGGATCAAGATTGAATAAAAAGAAATAATGTATATATGTGTGTAGAGGGATGGTGGTAGGTTAATTTCAGAATCTCAAAGTAATTTCACATTTTCATTCGGCTTTGCCATTTTTCTTCGGTTCCAATCAGAAGAAATGAAAAAGGAATAAAAGTCTTGAATTTTTGCCACTTTTTTTTTTTTTTTTTTTCAAAAATGCTCGTCTCAGAGGAAATTGAGATCGCTATAGAATTCAAAGAATTGCATTTAAAAGAGAAAAAAAAGAAGACTTATAGTTTACGGTTCCAGATCATTGGCCTATCGAATAAGGTTCGTATAAAACGACAGAGTTCACGAAACTTTTTTTAAGATTCGTTAGAAAATGGGTTTCTGAATGTGATTGACAATAATGTTTGCTTGAAAATCTTGATAAAACAGATAGGGACGGATGGTGAGTGAGAATCAAAGGAATCCGTGCTGCTGATGATGATTATTTATTATATATATTATATTATAATAGGGATTTGATGTCAGTCTGTCAGTAACCAAAACTACTTCACTGCTTACGTTACAATATCCTCAGGAATTTCGTAAGTTAAAAGAATTAGGGTTTACGGTTCCAGATCATTGGCCTATCGAATAGGGTTCTTACAAAACGACACAGTTCGCGAAAAGTTTTTTTAAGATTCGTTGGAAAATGGATCGACAATAATATTTGGTTGCAAAGCTCAATCAAATTGGATAGGAACGGGTGGCGAGAGAGAATCAAGGGAATCTGTGCTGTCGACACGCATTATTATTATTATTATTATTATTTAGCTT
>CM042180.1:44078019-44088019 GCA_023376005.1 Doryteuthis pealeii | reverse complement strand
TTTTTCTCAACCTTAACCTCTGGATATTGTGCGCTTCCAACGATCGTTCTTATACCCACCGGTAAGTTAATATTTATACATATACAATTATATATATATATATATATATATATATATATATATATATATTATCAAAGTTAAGCAAAAAATCAACCATGGTTAATGAGAGTTTCTCGATTATGCGATTTTCAGACCAAGTGAACTGGTACTATATATACAGTATGAATGAAATTTTACGAAGCTTTGTTACTGAGGTGAAATACCATTTGAACGATGTTTGTTTGTACTCTCATACTGTCATGCATCAAGTCTCAAAATATGTAGGATATATCAGCTTAAAAACAAAAGAGAAATCTAGGAAAACCAGCTAGTGTAATGGTTAGAATCCCCACCTGTCAGCCTGGCAGTTACGGTTCGAATCACACACAAAGCGGCTAAACAACTCTGCTGGTGAGGCATAATAGGCCGAAATGTACATACAGAGATCGACTTTTTCTCGATTTATTTACACCTTACACATGAACAGATATATTCGCCTAATCAAATAATTATCAACTAATTAATTTTCAAATTAGGTATGACTTCAATTAAGCACACATTCTTCCAAAAATTGTCGGCGATAGCCATATCAAACAGACTGTTTGCGTACTTTCATATATATATACATACATACATCATCATCATCATCATGTCGCGCATGTACCGACACGGGTATCGACAACAATCTTACGCCAACCCCTCCCTATCATTCATTACACCTGGAAGCTCCTCTGCGGAACACCCAGCATCTTCACATTACTGGTCAATGTAGGTCCTTGCTGGGCGCCCCACACTTGCATGACCACAGGAGAACGTCGCTTATGAGTTCATCCTTACTTCTCCAGCAGTGTCCTGCATGCCTTGTCCGTCTCACTCGGATATTTTGTGAGATGGGGGGCAGGTGACCGTACAGCTGTTTCCTTGGGGGTGCTGTTTCCATGACATGTTCAACACTGCTCGCAGCATCCTTGTGCAGCTCCCATCTAGCTTATTCTCAAGACGTTTAGTTAGGGTCCAGGTGGTGCAGCCATATAACAGCACCGACACAACCACAGCCTGGAAGAACTGTCGCTTCAGCTTGTTAGGGATATCGGACCTCCATATGACTGATAATCTATTTGTGGCCGACCATGCCTTTGCCATCCGCGTATTAACATCGCATATATATATATATATATATATATATATATATATATTATTATAATGGAGATTGTGTGTTTTTCTGTCTGTAACCGAAACTATATTCCTACTCAAGTCACAATTCTCTTCGTTATTGACATCACATTCTCCATGATTTTATTTTTATCTAAACCTCAATTATTGATAAAAATGTCTTACATTATTAATACTGTTAACTATGACTACATGCTAACAACATGCAAGTATATTTATATATACAACAAAATAGCGGTTTACAATGTGAACGGGAAGGCTAATTTGCATATTAATATTTAAAAATCGAATTTAATAAATATGTGCTTAGTAATATTGATTTCTAACTGTTTGGTTTTATTTTAATGAATATAAGCAAAAATCTCTTCAATGAATCTTAAATGAAATCCATTAACAAGATAAAATAACTGTCATTTTATTCTTTACTTCCTCTTTTAACTAAATACTTAAATGAGAAAAAATAACAATGAAAGACGAGAGTGATGGAAGAGTAAGTTTCAGTTATTCCATTTTTTATTATACCTCTCTGTTTCAAATCTTTTATTATACCCCCCTCTGTTTCAAATCTTTTATTATACTCCCTCTGTTTCAAATCTTTTTATCTGTATTCTTATTTAGTTTCATTAGCCTTTCTAATTTAATACAATATTTTATTACATTAAAACTTAAATACTTCCACCCGGAGGGTGCATATATTTGCTAGTATATATATATATATATATATATATATATTATATATATATATATATATATATATATTATTCTGCTTGATTATGTTTTATTTCCTTGTCTTGTTTTATATATTTGATCTTTAATGTATATTAATTGATCTTTTAATAATTTTTGTGTTGTTTTGTTTTTGATCTGTTTGTTATTTCGTGTTTATTTGTGTATATTAATTGCTGATCGCAGTATGAAGCCTTTTTTCTGTATTGAATAACATTTGTCGGAACCTTTTTATGAATCTTAATTGAATTGAATGACCACCCGAGTTCGTCCATTTTAATTGGGAAAAATTGTACATTGACGTTTGATCATAGACCATTAGAATTGCTATTCAATCAGAGAAAATAATCAACTAAAAATACTTATTCTCATATGTGGAGAAATATGAAGCACGTGGTGTAATGGTTAAAGTCATGGGAAATGGACCCGTCGCCCGAGTTCAAATCCAGGACTTGTTAATTGCATTTCACTTAGCGCTAATACCCTTAGGAAAGCCGCCCTGTCGGCTGGGGCGTTAGAATGCACCGACTGCACCTCTGCAGAGGGGTAAGACTCCCCCAATGGGGCCACCTGTTGGCCGTGGGTGGCGACCCGTGAAGCTTAAGGATAGAGCCCAGGTGGATGAGCAGTTCATGACATGCAATACTCCACTTTGACCCTATCTTGGGCTAGACGGGCGGTCGGAGAGGCCCCCTCCGATCAATCGGCTGGTCACGTCAAGCCCTAACACCTATATTATTTTCCCAACCCTATTGCCCTTATGGCAAGCCCCAAACCCTTTTTATCATATGGGTGCTAGAAGGTGGTGACTGAGGGTCTACATATCCTGGGAATGACGTTAAACTCTATCTGATAGTGAGATTCCAGTTTTGGAGGTTTGGGGAATGTGGAGCACCCCTTCATCACTATTGCTCCCTGGTCCACTCTGACCCGGAGTGGTAGTACCTGTTAGGGTCCCATCTATGGGTTAAATAGAAAAACATAAGTTTATAAACAAAATTGTATTATGCATTAAGAATGAATTTATTTCACAACTTTGTCGGCATTAAATGACCCACCGAGTTGATATGCCGTAAAACAAAACAAACCAAACCAAACAACGAGTATGAAGGATATGGAAAAAGGTTTACTAAGCAAAAATACAAGATAAACAGATAATTGTTTAAATAATGAAATCCAGGAATCTTTTTATATTATTATTTCTCTGTTAACTCTTATACTCGCGTTATAACACAAAGAAAGCGAAGGAAGTCGAAGATGAGCTCATGATGGACAGGGACCAATGAAGATGCCCTAGTGAAATTAATCTCCATCTAGAAAACGCCCATCTTCTCGGAGATATCTAGAGACACAAAACATAAACTGTCCACATTAATTTGCACCAGAGACTGCCATTCAAGGATCGGTCTGTTCAGCCACTCACGTAGCTGTAGGTAAAAAAATGGACATTACGCCATCGTCTTAAATAGACGGAAGGTTGCCACCCCCCCCCAAAAAAAAAAAATTGCTCAAAATGGAATCGTCTGCTTTTCCTATAAATAATATTTGACAAAACATCAGCGGAAAGAAACAACCAGATATACCCTGACTTGTAATTTAAACCTATCAATTGCTATTTACTCTGTTTATCTTGTATTTTTGCTTAGTAAACCTTTTTTCCCTATCCTTAATACTCGTTTTGTCCTGATTTTCCCAACTCTATTGCCCTTATGGCAAGCCCCACCCATGTTTTATCATATGGGTGCTAGAAGGTGGTGACTGAGGGTCTACACCTCCTGGGAATGACGTTAAACTCTATCTGATGGTGAGGTTCCAGTTTTGGAGGTTTGGGGAATGTGGAGCACCCCTTCATCACCATTGCTCCCTGGTCCACTCTGACCTGGAGTGGTAGTACCTGTTAGGGTCCCATCTATGGGTTAAATAGAAAAATGTATTTATAAAAAAATGGTATTATCCATTAAGAATTGATTTATTTCAAAACTTTATCAGCATTAAATGACCCACCGAGGTTGATATGCCGTAAAACAAAACAAACCAAACCAAACAACGAGTATGAAGGATAGGGAAAAAGGTTTACTAATCAAAAATACAAGATAAACAGATAATTGTTTAAATAATGAAATCCAGAAATCTTTTTATATTATTATTTCTCGGTTAACTCTGATACTCGCGTTATAACACAAAGAAAGCAAAGGAAGTCGAAGATGGGCTCATGATGGACAGGGACCAATGAATATGACCTAGTGAAATCAATCTCCATCTGGAAAACACCCATCTTCTCGGAGATATATAGAGACACAAGACATAAACCGTCCACATTCATTTGCACCAGAGACTGCCATTCAAAGATCGGTCTGTTCAGCCACTCACGTAGCTTTAGGTAAATAAAAAAATGGACATTACGCCATCGTCTTAAATAGACGGAAGTTTGCCAACAAAAAAAATTGCTCAAAATGGAATCGTCTGCTTTTCTTATAAATGATATTTGACAAAACATCAGCGGAAATAAACAACCAGATATACCCTGACTTGTAATTTAAACCTATCAATTGCTATTTACTCTGTTTATCTTGTATTTTTGCTTAGTAAACCTTAGTACTGTTTTTTTTTCATTTCCTATTATTTCTCTGTTAACTCTGATACTCGAGTGATAACAGAAAGAAAGCAACGTCAAAGATAGGCTCATGATGAACAGGAACCAGTGAAGATGCCCCGGTGAAATTAATCTCCACCTGGAAAACTCCCTTCTTCTCGGAGACATAAACTGTCCACATTAATTTGCTCAAAATGGAATCGTCTGCTTTTCCTATAAATAATGTTTGACGAAACAACCAGATATACCCTGACTTGTAATTTAAACCTAGCAATTGCTATTTACTCTGTTTATCTTGTATTATTGCTTAGTAAACCTTTTTTCCCTATCTTTAATACTCGTTTTATCATTTCCTATTATTTCTCTGTTAACTCTGATACTCGAGTGATAACAGAAAGAAAGCAACGGCAAAGATATGCTCATGATGAACAGGGACCAGTGAAGATGCCCTATTGAAATTAATCTCCACCTGGCAAACGCCCTTCTTCTCGGAGACATAAACTGTCCACATTAACCTGAATTTGCTTAAAACGATTTCAACCCACTTATTCATCACTGTAATTACGCATCGACGAAAAAATGTTATTTATTTTTTTTTGTTTTGTTTCAAGATGGCGGCAATTTCGCGCGAAAGATTCAATTTCTTCTTTTTTTCTTTAATAGGGAGTTCGGGTGATGCGACAAAAATTAGGGAGGTTGGTGAAGAACCGTGGAGAAAATACATTTTCAAATAGTTTGTACCATGAATTTATATTTGCAGCTGTGGGCGAACTTCGTCATTTTCTGAATTACTCTGAATTTTTTTTGTGTGTTTTTTGTTTTATTATTAATTTTTTTAATATTTATTTTTTTCTTCTACTGACAAATAATTGTAACTTATTCGACGCTAAGAATTGAAAATTATCAGATGAAAACTTTCGGGAAAGTGAAAGTGAAACAAGAAAAAAAAAAGTTCTGTCTACGATGTGAAATAATTCTTTTTCGAGAAACGACGTCATTTATGGTGGAGGGGTCATTCACCATATACAATTATCTGTCTTGATAATTTGTGTTATGTAGATTTTTTCGGACAGTTGTCCTCATCTTTATTGTTGTTATATATAATATGCAATCATTTGTTGGTCTTTTTAGATGAGGTTTGATAATTTGTGTTAAGTAGATTTTTCGGACAGTTGTCCTCATCTTTATTGTTGTTATATATAATATGTAATCATTTGTCTGGTCTTTTTAGATGACGTTTGATAAGTTGTGTTATGTAGATTTTTCGGACAGTTGTCCTCATCTTTATTGTTGTCATATATAATATTCAATCATTTTTCTGATTTTTTTAGATGAGGCTTGATAATTTGTGTTATGTAGATTTTTCGGACAGTTGTCCTCATCTTTATTGTTGTTATATATAATATTCAATCATTTTTCTGATTTTTTTGTTTTTAGAGGAGGCTTCATAATTTGTGTTATGTAGATGTTTCGGACAGTTGTCCTCATCTTTATTGTTGTCATATATAATATACAATCATTTATCTGATTTTTTTTTTAGATGAGGCTTGATAATTTTGTGTTATGTAGATTTTTCGGACAGTTGTCCTCATCTTTATTGTTGTTATATATAATATGCAATCATTTGTCTGGTCTTTTTACATGAGGCTTGATAATTTCTGTTATTTTGATTTTTCGGACAGTTGTCCTCATCTTTATTGTTGCCATATATAATAGGCAATCATTTATCTGATTTATTAGATGAGGCTTGATTATTTATGCTATGAAGATTTTTCAGACAGCTGTCCTCATCTTTCCCAGCTGGATGGCATTGCATCTTCCAGGTAGGAAAATTTGGCTCAGGACTGTCCTCGGTGGCGGCAGGCTCTCCGTAGTGGACTATTCATGTCTGAAGTCACCCAGGCGCAACACCATGAAGCCAAGAGGCCCAGAAGAAAGCAGCGGCAACAAAGCACCGGTACATCAACATCTTCAGGACAGTCTTCACATACGACATCTGTGGTCGAGAATGTTTTTCGAACATTGGACTTTACAGTCACAGGAGGCGCTGTAGCTTCAGGGACACAAAAACTATATTATAGTCTTCCGAGACTGAAATACCAATGAAGATAATATCACATAATTATATCTGATTTTTTTAGATGAGGCTTGATAATTTGTGTTATGTAGATTTTTCGGACAGTTGTCTTCATCTTTATTGTTGTCATATATCATTTGTCTTGTATTTTTAGATGAGGCTTGATAATTTGTGTTATGTTGACTTTTCGGACAGTTGTCCTCATTTTTATTGTTGTTATATATACGACCACATTATCACGCAGATTAGCACTACACTTATCCGATTCCAGTTCCATTAATCAACACCTTAAAACACACTCATGCCCCCCTCTACCTACCGCAAAATTCTAACCGAAAATACACGCACACTACATAGAGAAAAAAACGAACAAAACTTCAAATAATCGAAGCCCTATATATCAAAAAAAAAACAAAAAACACCTTAAACAAAATAAACTTTGAATTAAGTCAACATGTCCTCAAATGCCAATAATTTCCCGCCTATCCTCCTTCCACTATTCCCCTCCCCTTCTCACAAACTCGTGACCCCTCTCCCACAAAATCTCTACTGCATCGTTCGTTCGAACGACTATAAATTCCTACTACTTCCCACTACTAATTGTTACAACGTCCTACTACCAATTCCTATACTACCGCTCGTTTTCTTTAAAAGAGACACCACGGAACATACCATCAGTTTCCTACCTGAAGATGGCAAATCGAATTGCTGAAAGCGCTCGTAATGAAACCTTTGGTGGATTGCTACACCAGTTCCACCCTGACATTAAAAAAAGATGGTCAGAAAATTAGAAAGGATTGAACAAAAACTCGTCCGACAAGAATTGTCGATACAGTTTAACACAAAAGAAAAAATTCTGCCAAAATACACTTATTTTAATATATATATATATATATATATATATATATATATATATATATATATATATATATCAGTAAGAAAATATAACAGAAGATTTAGATCTTTAGCTATATAGCCTATTTTAGGATTGGTTTGGTTTGGTTTGTTTTACGGCATATCAACCTCAGTGGGTCATTTAATGCCGATTAAGTTTTGAAATAAATTCATTCTTAATGGATACACATTTTTATTATAAATACATTTTTCTATTCAACCCATAGATGGGACCCTAACAAGTACTACCACTCTGGGTCAGAGTGGACCAGGGAGCAATGGTGATAAAGGCTTGCTCCATATTCCCCAAACCTCCAAAACTGGAACCTCACAATAAGATAGAGTTTAACGTTATTCCCAGGACATGTAGACCCTCAGCCACCGCCTTCTAACACTCATTAGATAAAAAGTGTTGGGGTTTGCTATAAGGGCAATAGGGTTGGGGCAATCATATAGTTGCTAGGTCTTGACATGACCAGCCGATTGATCGGAGGGGTTCTCTGCGACCGCCCGTCTAGCCTAAGTAAGGGTATAAGTGGAGTGTTACAGGTCATGGACTGCTCATCCACCAAGACTCTATCTATAAGCGTCACGGGTCGCCACCCACGGCCAATAGGTGGCCCAATTCTGGGGGAGTCTTACCCTTCTGCAGATGTGCAGTAGGTGCATTCTAACGGCCCAGCCGACAGGGTGGCCTATTTGGGAGCCTAGAGAAAGCGTCTAGTCCTTCCCATCTTCAGATGCCAAATGACGAATTCTATATTATTATTAAGTTAGTTAAAAACATATTTTTTTACTGTTTTGTGTTCTTCTGTGTAGATCCCTGGGTGACCCTGACAATAAGAGCACACATTGAGCTCTGCAAACTATAATATTTAAAAAAACCTACTACTGTTACATACCCATACACATATACCCATGTTAGGTATATACACAAGTGTTCTTTTACTGGAGAGAGGGGGGAGAGATAGACACAGGTAGACAGAGAGATGCATATGCATTTTGCATTACTTACTTCTTTGGCCATTTGGTGATCTCTAGTCGTTTCTATTCTTTCTCTCCATGTTGAATTCTATTTCTAGATTTTTGTTGGCTGTTCGTCTTTGATACATTCCTTCTTCTTGGTCAGTCTTTTTGCCAAGACATTCATCAAGCAAGAACACCATATTATTTCTTTAAACTTTTATTTACTTAACAAAAATTCTTCTTCTAACTAACACAACGCGCGTGTGCATTTGATCCCAGCTAAGGCAGACATTATTTCTGCCTGACGTCCAAAGCTGGAACTAACTGGTTAACTTGGTCTCTCGTGACTTCACGTACTTCGCGGGCTTTCTATAATATTCCATGGAAAGTCCCGCCCATGATATGAAAAGGGGCCATCCCTTCAGAAATAGAGGAGGTTGACCATAATCTATATATTGATTTTGTAACACTACGTCGTAAGGAAGATTTGTTCATCTGATCTTTGGGATATGTATATATATTCCTGGTGATGAGGATGTAAACCATGTACTATGCGAATGTAGCAAACTAGCACAACGGGAGTACAAAACTAGACACGACTGGGTTGGGAAGGTGATCCACTGGGAATTATGCAAGAAATTAAACTTTGACCATACAGCAACATGGTATATGCATAAACCAGAATCTGTTCTTGAGAACGAAACGCATAAAATTCTCTGGGACTTTGAAATAAAAACGGATCACCTTATCCCAGCAAGAAGACCAGACCTAGTGTTGATTAACAAAAAAAGAAAGAACTTGTCAACTGGTGGATTTTGCAGTTCCAGCAGATCACAGGGTGAAGCTAAAGGAAAATGAAAAAATGGACAAATACCTGGACCTTGCCAGAGAACTGAAGAAGCTATGGAATATGAAAGTCAAAGTGATACCAATTGTAGTAGGTGCACTTGGAACTGTCCCAAAAGGATTGGAAAAAGGATTGGAAAATCTCGAAATCAGAAGTAAGATTGAAACCATCCCGAATACTGCACTGCTGCAATCTGCCAGAATACTCGGAAGAGTCCTGGAGACCTGAGGAGACTTGCTGTCACTCAGACTCCAGTGAAAGACCATCAGCCAACACTGATGTGAAAAACTCAAAAGGAGTAAATAATAATAATAATAATAATAATAATAAGAAGAAGAAGAAGAAGAAGAAGAAGCGATACAGGTAAACCTTAGCGAGAGCTCAATGTACCTTGTGCCAGTGAGTGGGCGGACATTTTAACTATTTCAACCCCCAACCTGATTTTGTAAGCACAACCAAACAAATAATCACATATAAAACTAACGTACCGTACTCTCTCTCAAGTCCCCCTCACCTCATTCAAATTTTTTAGCTCAACCCCTTCTACCCTCCTAAACTAAGAACCCCACTCGAATTGAGAGATTTTAACCACTATTTCTTGGGAATTTCTCAGTAATATAAAATTCTGCTCATGCCTGAAGATGCGGCAGTAATACAATTGAAATAAATTATTGCAATGAAGCAA
>CM042180.1:44064946-44072919 GCA_023376005.1 Doryteuthis pealeii | reverse complement strand
AAAGAGAGAGATCATCTCTCTTCTCTCTCCTCAACACACAACACACACCTCTCTCTCTCTCTCCTCTCCTAACACACACACACTCTCTCTCTCTCTTTCTCACACACACACACACACACTTGTTTTATGCTTTTGAATCAATCAGACCTCTATATATAATTCTCTTTATGTGTCTGTCTGTCTGTCTGTCTGTCTAATGTATGTCTGTCCGTCTCTATCTCTGCCTGTCTGTCTGTCTGTCTGTCTCCCTTCTCTCTCTCCTTCTCCCCCTCTTCTTCTCTTCTCTTTCTTTCTTTTCTTCCTCTTGATTTGTTCCTTTCACTAATCAGACGGGCGGACATTTTGAATGAAAGGAAGAATATGTTTCGAATTGAATGAAATTCCCCCAAAAAGAATATTTAAATGCCAGACGCAGAGGATTTATCTTCATCTTTTTTTTTTGTTGTTGCGTCAAATCTCATCAATGAATCTGAGTCAGATCTGTGATGAAAGAGTTGAAGGGGGAGGGATTTAGAATAGAGAAGATATTGGAAAAAAAGAAAATATCGAGTATCGATGAGAACAGTGATCGCCTTGAAATCCAGGCAAATGAGTTTCGTTTAATATTTTAGGTGGCTTATTTTTTTAGTCGTGAATGTGAAGACACCATCGTTCCAGTTAAATATTATATGCACAGTGCACTCATACGCTGAGTTGGCGAGGGCCGGTATCAAACTACGAAACAAACCTTGTGGTTCCTAGTCGAACGTCTACCGACTGAGCTAAACCAGCCCTTAAAAATATAATAATATGGATTTTACTCTCTTTCACTCCTTTTCTTTATTTCCTTATTTCATCTTTTCATTATGTTTGATTAAGACAGATTAGCGTTATAGCTTCCACGCGCTCACACCCTTCTCTCTCTTTCTTTCTCTACCGTTTCTTTCTTATGAATTTGGGTTATTTCCTATAAAAGTCTGTAGTATTCATTGAATCCTAGGTAGGAAAGAGTGTAGTATCAGTAGATATTCCCTTGTAACCCTATTCCGCAGTGTTCCTTGGTAGATTGTAGTCTCAGATCTCCTCCTAACAGAATGTCCAATTAACAATTGATTCGAGAATAGTTGACGACGATATTAATGCGTTCTGTATACGTTCTCAATTGGCAATTTACCATATATACATATAAAATTTAAAAAAATTAAAATATACTTATCTATTAATAATAGTTTTGTTTGTTTTGTTTTATGGCATATCAACCTCAAGTGGTCATTTAATGCCGACAAAGTTGTGATATAAATTCATTCTAATGCATAATACAATTCTGTTATCAGCTCATGTTTTTCTATTTAACCCAATAGATGGGGACCCTAACAGGTACTACCACTCTGGGTCAGAGTTAACCAGGGACAATGGCGATAAAGGGGTGCTCCAATTCCCCAAAACCTCCAAAACTGGAAGCTCCCATGATAGAGTTTAGCATCTAAACCTGCAGCACCGCCTTCTAGCATCCATATGATAAATGGGGCTTGCCATAAGGGCAATATGGGTGGGGCAATCATATAGGTGATAGGGCTCCACGTGACCAGCCGATTGATCGGAGGGGGCTCTCCGACAGGCCAATAAAATCCAACCAACCAAAGAGGAAAACAAAATGTCTTTGGCATAGAATAACCCAACATGGGTTGACATGCCATAAAATCCAACCAACCAACAAATGGGGCATTCACAGATGACTTCTGATGTGTCAGGTGACTTCACGTGTCCCTGTCACGTGTCCCTACCATTAACTGATAATATTAATCTGTACCCTGACTTGTCTTCCCCCTCCCCCCAGCACCCAACCCCTTCTTCCTTTTGTCTGTCTCTCTCTTCCTGACCCCTTGATACGGTGCGTTACCGGATGGTCTTTGCACGTCCGTATGAAACGGTGATGTGCCGGTAGCACTTCAATTTCCGCTTTTTTTTATTGGACTCTGCCAATTGAATAGTTCTAATACAGTTCACGAAGTAAAGGCGAAGCCAGATTGTAAAAGCCGCATACTTTTGTTGTAGGGTAGTGTATCCTCACAGGGGATTTTCCTTGAATGAAACACCCTCTGACAATTTCCCAAGAACTCCGGAATCGGAATTGACCATCAGTTAATTGAACGTCATACCCAGGACATATCTAAAAAAATACAGAAAAAAAAACGTAAATATATTTACCAACCCCTCCGTACGAGCAGGATGTGACACTGGGTCAATTTCTTAAACTGGGTTTAAAAGGTTTGAATTCAGAGTTTTCCTTCTCCTAGACTGGTCACCTAACCAAGATTAAAGAACCCAGTCTGCCCTGCTATTTGCCCATAGCTGGAGGGAGAATTGGATTCATACCTTTCCCAAGGGTATTATCGCTATGTGAAATGCAAACGGTTTTGTCCAGGAATTGAACTCAAGTCGACGAGTCCATTTCCTAAGACTCTAACCATTAGACCACGCGCCTCCCCCTTATAAAAACGTATAACCCAACGAGTGATGACATACCGTAAAATCCAAGTAACCATATAACTCAATTGGGTGAGTACTTAAGCAACAGCAGGTACTGTAAGCAACCAATTAAAAAAGATATGCAAGTTATTCTGGACTGTTTGAACTGAATAGTTCTACAACAGTTCACCATGTTAAAAGGGAATTTAACCAATATGAAAGAGTCGCACGCAATTGTTGAATGACAGTGTATCCTCACAGGGGATTCTCCTCAAATAAAAATAAAAAGACAGTTTGACAATTTCTTCAGAGCCCCAGAATTGGAACTTCACCATCAGTTAGTTTAACGTCATACCTAGGACATATCTTATTTTAAAAAATACAGAAAAAAATAGTATAACACAACGATGATTACGTACCGTGAAATCTAAATAACCATCTAACTCAATTGGGCGAATACTTAAGCAACAGCAGGTACTGTAAGCAACCAATTAAAAAAGATATGCAAGTTATTCTGGACTGTTTGAACTGAATAGTTATAAAACAGTTCACCAAGTTAAAAGGGAATTTAGTGTATCCTCATAGGGGATTCTCCTCAAATAGAAAAAAAAGACCGTTTGACAATTTCTTCAGAGCTCCAGAATTGGAACTTCACCATCAGTTAGTTTAACGTCATACCCAGGACATATTTAAAAAAGGTGCTGGGTTAGCTCAGTCGGTAGAGCGTTCGGCTAGAAACCACAAGGTTCCTAGTTCGATACCGGTCCCCGCCAACTCAGCGTATGAGTAGCACAGGGATCTATGCGGTAAAGTAAGGAGCTGGTGGAAGGTGTGGCGCTCCACCTCTGATGCTAAAAACAATCTTCTTGGTCTAGCGCTAGTAAAAAGGGGATAGACTCCCTCGCTGACTTTAGGTCGCCCCGTCGACTTTACTTACTTACTTGAGCAAAAGCAGGTACTGTAAGCAACTAATTCAGAAAGATATGCAATTGTTGAAGGGTAGTGTATCCTCATAGGGGATTCTCCTCAAAAATAAATTTAAAAAAGACCCTTTGACAATTTTTGGCTTTATCCTTCAAACATACTGAGTCTCTAAGAATTTCAACCGTTCTCATCTGCTTCTAAACTAAAAACAAATCCGGAGAACCTGACAAAAAAAAAAAAAAAAAAAAAAACAAGTCTTTCAGTTTTTCAGGCATTTTGATATTTCTGAAACAGGTGCTCTCTAGACAATTTCCAAATCTTTGACAAGGTTTTCATCTGTACAAAGCCATGTTAAAGGGAACGTTGTTCGTTTAATCCATTTTGGAATAGACAAGTGAACATATCCAGAAATATGTTTCCATGTCTGGGGAATATTTGCTGTACACGGAACGAAAAATAAATGCCATATGCAGGAAAAAAAAGAAGATTCTCCCAGAAAAATATTCGAATAAAATACGAGAAACCTTTTAACATATCAGATAAGTTATTTCACTTATTTATCTATCTACTAGTTGAGCTACTCTGCGTTGTCAGGGATTTAAAAAGTTAAAAATAAATTACTTATTCGTACTAGCTTTCCGGGTGTAAGTATCTAAGTTTTTATGTAATGAAATATATTAAATTAGAAAGACTAACTAAATTAAATAAGAACGCATATAAAAATGTTATACTTATTTTAATTAAATTTGAATTAATAGTAATTGGCAATTTGCTTGAAGCATTGAATTTAGCTCGTACCCCATGCTCATGGGTGGCGGGTGAAAAATTGCGTCGATCTCGTCAGCATACCCCCTCAAGGGGGCGCCTCAGACGCTGGGCAATAAACCCAGGCCTGCCCCTTTAAATCAAGGGGGTAGGTGTTGCCTGGGGGATGGCCCCCTGGGTTCGACGCCGTTAATTTTAGCAATCCCCACCCGAGTGGCGGGTAATTTGCTTGAAGCATTGTTAAATATGTTATTATTTATTAATGATAGGAAAGCAATTACAATGCGTATAAAATAAAAACAAAAAGATGTTTAGTCTTATCGATTTCAAAAGTAACTTTATCTTCAGAGACGTTTTTCAGAAATGGACGCGTTTTTGTGTCGTTATTTTTTTTTGTTTGTTATAAACACGCGTTTCGTGTTTTTTTTTATAACACCACATGGAAGGGTCGTGATAGCCATTGTTAATTCAATTTCAATTTTATTCTTTTCATCTATTTATATATTTATTTTTTTGTGTATTTATTTATTTTTATTTATTTGTTTTATGTATATATATATATATATATATATATGTGTGTGTATATATGGAATGTGTAGTTTAATTAATTATATATTCAGTGTTTAATTCTAACCTATTGTTTATAATAGAACCTAATTTAGCTTTTAATAAACTTTCTTTAATTAGGTCCTAGTATAAACAATAGGTTAGAATTAAACACAGAATATATAATTAATTAAAATGCACATTCCATATATACACACATATATATACATAAAATGCGTGTTTATAACATGAAAAAAAAATGACACAAAAAACGCGTCCATTTCTGAAAATCGCCTCTGATGATAAAGTTACTTTGAAATCGATAAGACTAAACATCTTTTTTGTTTTTATTTTATACGCATTGTAATCGCTTTCCTATCATTAATATATAATACATTTTAATTGTTTTTTTTTATATAAAATTATTCATAGCATTGATTTTAATATGTTGGAGAATAAGACAATAATATTAGAGATCAATACCATCTAGTAATCATTTATTAAACCCTGTTTTATTAAAACCAGTACGCAAATTAATCACACCATATATTCTGTAATCCTTTATTTCTCAGTGATATATAAAACACATTGCAGGATTTTAAATTAAAAAAAAAGAAGTCTTTGAGTTGAATATTATACTTATTTGAAATACAAATACGTTCTTTCATACAAATACACTCTTTCATACGCACATACGCACGTGGATACGGTTATTCATACTCACACACGCGCGTGGATACGGTCATAACGTCACAGTGTACACGCATTTTCATGCACACGCGCGTGACAACATACGCACACGTACAAACAAAAAAGCACATTCACGTAAACCTGCAACACGAGAATACAGTTATAAAAAAATACCATCTGTAACATTTAAAAAAAAAAATCATTTAACTAGAAATGCCATAACAAGACAACAACTACTTCCGTTCCAGTGTTTTTCTAAAGAAGAGATTTTATCTCGAAATATCAAGAATAAATTACAGGTTAACAAACAACACCATTGTTACCATATTATATTTTTTCTTTACACTTGCATTGTGATAGTCTTCAAAATCAACCTCCAAAGCAATATATATATATATATATATATATATATATATATATATATGAGAAGTAAACAAACAGACAATGTGTTTTGATATGGCTTTTTTAGCCGACAATTTTTGGGAGAATATGTGCTTAATTGAAGTCGAACCTAATTTTAAAAATTAATTAATTAATATTTAATATTGTATAATTAATGTTATCATCTATAGCTCTGCTGATGAGACCTAATAGGCCGAAATGTACGTACAGAAATTAATTTTTCTCGATTTGTTTAGCCTTAAATTTGAATAGGTATGCCCGCCTAATTCATTGATTATTAATTAATTGATTTTCAAAATTAGGTACGACTTCAATTAAGCACATATTCTCCCATATATATATATATATATATATATATATATATATATATATAAAGATAAATCTAATGAGTCAGACGAACCTACTAAAAGTTTCGCTTAATGCTCTTCAGAGCTAAGATCTGACTAGCATTAAGCGAAACTTTTAGTAGGTTCGTCTGACTCATTAGATTTATCTTTATTATTTGCTCTACTTAGGTATTAAGCACTTTTTACTTATTAGCTTTAGTCTCCTGGCGGGTTTGTATGTATATATATATATATATATATATGCATATAAATTGTTTTTTCTTTTTGCCAAAATATTGTACTAATAGATTATTTTTGATTGGTACGATTATCTTGGTCTTTTCTTTTTTTTACAAAAATTCTTTTCTTCCCGGTTGATGTTTGGTAGTATATTTTTACAATCAAACTATATATATATATATATATATATATATATATATATATATATATATATATATATATATGTTAAATGAAAGATGAATATGTGTTGTTATCTAAAGCACCGGTATATATATATATAATTAATTCGCATATATATATATATATATATATATATATATATATATATATATATATATATTCTTTAATAGAAGATACGTAAGTGTTGTTATTTAAGGCGTCGGTGCGTCTGCTCTGTCAGACCATTTCGTGAAATAATCACAATGTTTAAAAAGAAATTATCAGATGATATTTCGAGTTGGAAAATCATCATTAAATCAAAATTATCACTCACATCGACAAAGAAGTTCAGTCTAAAAAATAAAAAAAAAAAAAAAAGATGGAAGATGAAGAAGAAGGTGAAATGTGAATCATCTTTGATCAAAGAGACTTTCGGCCAACGGGGAAAAGGATGCTCTCTTTATCAAATTACGTAGTGTTTTTTTGTGGTTGTTGTTTTTCTGATCTTGGTTCGAGGCTGTTTTTATAGGTCGTCGATTCAAATTGATATTCAGTCGTTTACTAAGTGAGGTTTACTAAGATGTTTGGCTAAAAGATAGGAACGGAAAAGTTTAATTGATATTCAGTTTTACCAAGAAACGTTGGTGCTTATTATTAAAAGAGGTTTAGAAGAAGAAGAAGAAGAAGAAGAAGAAGAGAAGAGAAGAAAGAAGAAGAAGAAGAAGAAGAAGAGAAGAAGAAAAGAAGAAGAAGAAGAAGAAGAAAAGAAGAAGAAGAAAAAAGAAGAAGAAGAGAAGAAGAAGAAGAAAGAAGAAGAAGAAGAAGAAAGAAGAAGAAGAAGAAGAAAGAAGAAGAAAAGAAGAGAAGAAGAAGAAGAAGAAGAAGAAGAAGAAGAAGAAGAAGAAGAAGAAGAAGAAGAAGAAGAAGAAGAAGAAGAAGAAAAAGAAGAAAAGAAGAAGAAGAAGAAGAAGAAGAAGAAGAAGAAGAAGAAGAAAAGAAGAAGAAGAAAAGAAGAAGAGAAGAGAAGAAGAAGAAGAAGAAGAAGAAGAAGAAGAAGAAGAAGAAGAAGAAAGAAGAAGAAAAGAAGAAGAAGAAGAAGAAGAATGCAGAAGAAGAAGAAGAAGAAGAAGAAGAAGAAGAAGAAGAAGCAAAGAAGAAGAAGAAGAAGAAGAAGAAGAATGCAAGAAGAAGAAGAAGAGAAGAAGAAGAAGAAGAAGAAGAAGAAAAGAAGAAAGAAGAAGAAGAGAAGAAGAGAAGAAGAAGAAGAGAGAGAGAGAGAGAGAGAGAGAGAGAAGAGAAGAAGAGAAGAGAAGAGAAGAGAAGAGAGAGAGAGAAGAGAGAGAGAGAGAGGAGAGAGAGAGAGAGAGAGAGAGAGAGAGAGAAGAGAGAGATTGAAAGAGATAGCGAAAAGAGAGATAGTTGAGAGTCAGAGATTGATAGTATGGCGTCAACCGTGAATCGACGCTAGCCGGA
>CM042180.1:44047446-44059946 GCA_023376005.1 Doryteuthis pealeii | reverse complement strand
TGTGTAATACCTAACATGGGTATAAAGTGTATGGTATGTAACAGTAGTAGGTTTTTTTAAAATATTATAGTTTGGCAGAGCTCAATGTGTGGCTCTATTGTCAGGGTCACCCAGGGAAGTCTACACCAGAAGAACACAAAACAGTAAAAAATATGTTTTACTAACTTAATAAATGAATATAGAATTCGTCATCTTGGCATCTGAAGAAGGGAAGGACTAGACGCTTCTCTAGCTCCCAAAAGGCACCTGTCGGCTGGGCCGTTGCATGCCCCTACTGCACAATGCAGAAGGTAAGACTCCCCAGAATTGGGCCACCTATTGGCCGTGGGTGGCGACCCGTGACGCTTATAGATAGAGTCTGGTGGATGAGCATCCATGACCTGTAACACTCCACTTAACCCTTTTACTTAGGCTAGACGGGCGGTCGCAAAGAGTAACCCTACTCCGATCAATCGGCTGGTCAATGTCAGTGCACTATATGATTGCCCCAACCCTATTGCCCTTATAGCAACGCCAACACTTTTATCTAATGAGTGTTAGAAGGCGTTGGCTTGAGGTTACATGTACTGGGAAAACGTTAAACTCTAATTTATTGTGAGGTCCAGTTTTTGAGGTTTGGGGTTGGAGCAACGCTTTATCCCATTGCTCCTGGCCCACTCTGACCCAGAGTGGTAGTACTTTGTTAGGGTCGCCATCTATGGGTTGAATAGAAAAATGTATTTTAAAAAATGTGATGCATTAAGATGAAATATTTCAACTTAATCGGCATTAAATGACCCACTGAGTTGATATGCCGTAAAACAAACCAAACCAAACGCAATCCTAAAATAGCTAAATAGCTAAAGATCTAATTTCTGTTATATTTTAGGATTGTTTGGGTTTGGTTGTGGTTTTAGCGGATATCAACCTCAGTGGGTCATTTAATGCCGATTAAGTTTTGTAATAATTCATTCTTAATGGATACACATTTTTTTTATAAATACATTTTTCTATTCAACCCATAGATGGGACCCTAACAAGTAACCACTCTGGGTCAGAGTGGACAGGAGCAATGGTGATAAAGCTGCTCCCATATTCCCAACCCCAAAACTGGAACCTCACAAGTAAGATGAGTTTAACGTTATTCCCAGGATCATGTATGACCCTCAGCCACCGCCTTCTAACACTCAAATTAGATAAAAGTGTTGGGGTTTGCTATAAGGGTAATGGTTGGGGCAATCATTATTGCTAGGTCTTGACATGACGCAGCCGATTGATCGAGGGTTTCTGCGACCGCCGTCTAGCTAAGTAAGGTATAAGTGGAGTGTTAGGTCATGGACTGCTCATACCCACAAGACTCTACTACTAAGCGTCACGGGTTCGCCACCACGGCCAATAGGGTGGCCAATTCTGGGGAGTCTTACCTTCTGCAGATGTGCCGTAGGTGCATTCTAACGGCCCCAGCCGACAGGGTGGCCTATTGGGAGCCTAGAGAAAGCGTCTAGTCTTCCATCTTCAGTCCAAATGACGAATTCTATATATTATTAAGTTAGTTAAAAACAATAATTTTTTTACTGTTTTGTGTTTCTTCTGTGTAGATCCCTGGGTGACCCTGACAATGAGCACACATTGAGCCGCAAACTATAATATTAAAAAAACCTACTACTGTTACATACCCATACACATATACCCATGTGGTATATACAAGGTTTCTTTACTGGAGAGAGGGGGGAGAAGATAGACACGGTAAGAACATGAGAGATGCATATGCATTTGCATACTTATTCTTTGGGCCATTTGGTGATCTCTAGTCGTTTCTTTCTTCTCTCCATGTTGAATTACTTTCTAGATTTGTTGGCTGTTGTTTTGATACATTCCTTCTTCTTGGTCAGTCTTTTTGCCAAGACATTCATCAAGCAAGAACACATATTATTTTCTTTAACTTTTATTTCTTAACAAAAATTCTCTTCTACTAACACAACGCGCGTGTGCATTTGATCCAGCTAAGGCAACATTATTTTGCCTGACGTCCAAGCTGGAACACTGGTTAACTTGGTCTCTGGTGATTCACCGTACTTCGCGGGCTTCTATAATATTCATGGAAAGTCCGCCATGATATGAAAAGGGCCATCCCTTCAGAAATAGAGGAGGTTGACCCAAATTATATATATTTTGTAACACTACGTGCGTAAGGAAGATTTGTTCATCTGATCTTTGGGATATGTATATATTCCTGGTGATGAGGATGTAAACCATGTACTATGCGAATGTAGGCAAACTAGACAAACGAGAGTACAAAACTAGACACGACTGTGTTGGGAAGTGATCCACTGGGAATTATGCAAAGAATTAAACTTTGACCATACAAAAAATGGTTTGCATAAACCAGAATCTGTTTTGAGAACGAAACGCATAAAATTCTCGGGACTTTGAGATAAAAACGGATCACCTTATCCCAGCAAGAAGACCAGACCTAGTGTTGATTAACAAAAAAGAAAGAACTTGTCAACTGGTGGATTTTGCAGTGCCAGCAGATCACAGGGTGAAGCTAAAGGAAAATGAAAAAATTGGACAAATACCTGGACCTTGCCAGAGAACTGAAAAGCTATGGAATATGAAAGTCAAAGTGATACCAATTGTAAGTAGGTGCACTGGAACTGTCCAAAAGGATTGGAAATCTCGAAATCAGAAGTAAGATTGAAACCACCCGAATACTGCACTGCTGCAATCTGCCAGAATATTCGGAAGAGTCCTGGAGACCTGAGGAGACTTGCTGTCACTCAGACTCCAGTGAAAAACCATCAGCCACGCTGATGTGAAAAAACTCAAAGAGTGTAATAATAATAATATATAATAATAATAATAAGAAGAAGAAGAAGAAGAAGAAGAAGAAGAAGCGATACAGGTAAACCTTAGCGAGAGCTCAATGTACCTTGTGCCAGTGATTGGACGGACATTTTAAATATTTCAACCCCAACCAAGTAATCACCAAACAAATAATCACTAAAAACTAACGTACTCTCTCTCTCTCAAGTCCCCTCACCTCATTCAATTTTTTTAGCTCAACCCTTCTACCCTCCTAAACTAAGAACCCACTCGAATTGAGAATTTTAACCACTATTTCTTGGGAATTTCTCAGTAATATAAAATTCTGCTCAGCCTGAAGATGCGGCAGTAATACAATTGAAATAAATTATTGCAATGAGCAAAGTATTTTCCTTCATTATATATATTATATATATATATATATATAATATTATATATATATATTATATATGTGTGTGTGTGTGTGTGTGTGTGTGTGTGTGTGTGTGTGTGTGAATAAAAAGGCCTTAAATACCATGGGTATCGTGGTTATGGACCATTTCCACTCGTGGGTATCTGGGGCCCACAGAGTTCTTCAGACAACGTATATCTTTATTTGTGAAAAAAAGATATACGTGATCTGAAGAAACTTTGTGGGCCCCAGATAGCCACGATTGGAAATGGCCATAATCACGATACCCATGGTATTTAAGACATTTTTATTCACAATAATTTTGCTCTGTTTATAATAATTAAACATTGAGCTCTCATATGAACCTGAACTCTATAACAAACTACTGGTTGAGAATTAGGACCACCTAGAATCACCTTGTACCAAGAAATTGGTACCACACCAAAGTATATATATATATATAATATATATGTGTGTGTGTGTGGTGTGTGTGTGTGTGCATTATATATTATATATATATTATATATATATATATATTACTAGCAAATATATGCACCCTCCGGGTGCAAGTAATTAAGTTTAATGTAAAAAATATTTATATTAAATTAGAAAGACTAATGAGGCGGGTATAATCGAAAAATAGAACAACTGAAACTTACTCTTCCATCACTCCCATCTTTCATTGTTATTTTTTTTAATTTAAGTATTTAGTTAAAAGAGGAAGTAAGAATAAAATACAGTTATTTTTTTCTTGTTAATGATTTCAAAACAGTTAGAAATCAATAACACTAAGCACAATATTTATTAAATTCGATTTTTTTAATATCAATATGCAAATTAGCATCCGTTCAACACTGTAAACGGCTATTTTGTTGTATATATAAATACAATTGCATGTGTTAGTATGTAGATATGGTTAACAGTATAAATAATATAAAACAATTTTAATAATAATTGAGGTTAAAATAAGGATAAATTCTTGGTGAATGTGCGTCAATTACTAAGGGAATTGTGACTTGAGTAGTGATTTAGTTTCGGTTACAGTCAGAAAAACACACAATCTCCATTATAATAATAAGTATATATATATATATTGTGTGTGTGTGTGTAATTTCACGCATATAATAAACAATTGAAAATTATCACTATCAGCTTTTTTGTAATCCGTAAATTCTGGAGAAAAATGATGGCGATCTCACCTTGACTGATCGCAATGGAATTTACACCTGCTTTCGTTTTTATATCGATATGCTAATCAGGTGGAAGCATATGTTAACTGATATTTCAACATTTTACAAATTAAAAAAAGAAATTGAGATTCATTAATTATTATACTTTTGTCACACCTCGTCTCTCTCTCTCCTCTCTCTCTCTCTTCTCTTCTCTCTCTCTCTCTCTCCCTCTATAATATATAATATATATATATATATATATACATATAAGTAAGTAAAGTCGATGGAGGGCCTGTTGAATCAGCCAGACAGCGATGGAGTCTATCCCTTTTCACTAGCGCTAGACAAGGAGATTGTTCTTGCGTCTGAATTGGAGCGCCACTTTTACCGCACAGATCCACTGAGACTCCTGAGCTAAGCCGGCCCTATATATTATATATATATATATATATATAACTCTCTCTCTCTCTCTCTCTCTCTCTCTCTCTCTTTCTCTCTCTTTTCCTCTCGATCTCTCTTCTCTCTCTCTCTCTCTCTCTCTCTCTCTTTTCTCTCTCTCTATATATATATCGCTTTCTCTCTATCTCTATCTCTATCTCTTCTCTCATTATCTAAATATATGTAGTGATAGATATATATGTATATATATATATATAGAGAGAGAGAATATATATATATATATATATATATATATATATATAAATATGAACAAATATATAATATATATGTTTTTAAAGTGACTTTTAAACACGTTTATATATATATATATATATATATATATATATATATATATATATATATATAATGAATGAATGAATAACAAAAGTGATATTACAAACAGGAATATTTGGTTTGTATACATATATATATTAATTTTTAATACATACACACAACACCACACACATACACACACTCTCACACACACACACACACACACACAACACACACATATATAATATATATATATATATATATATATATATACAAAATCGGGTGTAATATAAGAAAAATATCACGACTCTTTTTGACGCGTTTGAATTTATGCTGAACTGCATTTAACACTTCAGACATCTTTTCATCTTCAGTTTTGTGCACTGTAAAGATTTTAGTAATTTTTGTTGAGTGAAATTGGAATCATAATTTACACACATACACACATACACGTACACACACACACAAAACACATACACACACACACATATATATAATATATATATATATATATATATATATATGTTTGTGATATGGCTATTTTCAGCCGACAATATTTGGGAGAATATGTGCTTAATGAAGTCGAACCTAATTTTATGAAAGTTAATTCATTAATAATTAATTAGGCGGGATTTTACCTATATTAAATGTAATTAAATTTACCTATATTAAATGTAAGGCTAAACAAATCGAGAAAAATCAATCTATAGCTCTGCTGATGAGGCCTAATAGGCCGAAATGTACATACAGAGATTGATTTTATCGATTTTTTAGCCTTACATTAATATAGATAAATCCCGCCTAATTAATTATTAATGAATTAACTTTCATAAAATTAGTTCGACTTCAATTAAGCACATATCTCCCAAATATATGTGTGTGTGTGTGTGTGTGTGTGTGTATTTTTGGGGATATGTGCTTAATTGTCGGCTTAAAGCCTATAAAAATAAACACATTTTTTGTTTACTTAACCTCATATATAAGTATGTATAATGGAAAAGGTGACTTACCGGTGAATATGGTCACGATGGTTAGATGGTGCAGAATTCAGGAGGTAAGTCAGCGATTACAAAGTGCTCAATACGTAGTAGAGCAATTTATTACAATACAGGTACAAGTGATAACCTACTCGAGTTTCTCCATAAGGATCTTCAGGGTTAAATCAGATGAATTAATCGAGATATCGATGGATTACAGTCGACTACACGTGTGTGTTTAAACGCGTTTAACGCGATGAACACACACGTGTAATCGACTGCAATTAATCGCTATCTCGATTGATTCAGTGGATTCAACCCTGAAGATCCTTATGTGAAACCGGAAGGTATCACTTGTACCCACTCTGAATTCAACTGTTGAACTCCGCTTAAAATTGAATCCTCTCGTATTGGTAATATATATATCTATAAAACAGGCTCTCATATAAATGGAGCACTCTATACAAGATGTGAATATTTTTCAGTTAAAATCTCTTCCCTTGTAGGTGACGAGTGGTTTAGCAGCTGACTGATGATGAATCAATTGGGTTTCCTCCCGCTAGCGTCGATTCACTGTTGACGCCATACCTATCAATCTCTGACTCTTCAACTATCTCTCTCGCTACTCTTTCAATCTCTCCTCTCTCTCTCTCTCTTCTCTCTCTCTCTCTCTCTCTCTCTCCTCTCTCTCTCTTCATCTTTTCCTTATGTTTCGATTACTAGCATAATCCTTCCCGCGCTCACCTCTCTCTATCATTCCCCTACTCTCTTCTTCTTCTTTCTTCTTTCTTCTCTTTTCTGTGTAGCATGTCTTTTTTTCCCTTCTTTTTCACAAAAATGGACCCTCTTCCTGTCTCGACATGAAACCTATCTCTTGCACATTGCTCTCCTCTCTCTCTCTCTCTCTCTCTCTTCTTCTTCTTAGCTTCTTCTCTTCTTCTCTTCTTCGCTCTTCTCTCTTCTTCTCTTCTTCTTCTTCTTGCATTCTTCTCTCCTTGCTCTTCTTCTTCTTCTCTCTTCTTTCTTCTTCTTTCTTCTCTTCTTCTTCTTCTTCTTTCTTCTTTCTTCTCTTCTTCTTCTTCTTTCTTCTTTTTGCATTCTTCTTCTTCCTTCATTCTTCTTCTCTTCTTCTTCTTCTCTTCTTTCTTCTTCTTCTTCTTCTTCTTTCTTTTTCTTCTTTTTTCTTTTCCTTTTTTGTTTTTCTTCTTCTTCTTTTTCTTTCTTCTTCTTCTTCTTCTTCTTCTTCTTCTTTTTTCTTCTTCTTCTTCTTCTTTTCTTTTTTTCTTCTTCTTCTTCTTCTTCTTCTTCTTCTTCTTTTCTTCTTCTTCTTCTTGCTTCATCTTCTTTTCTTCTTCTTCTTCTTCTTTCTTCTTTCTTTCTTTTTTTCTTCTTCTTCTTCTTCCTTCTCTTCTCTTCTTCTTCTTCTCTTCTTTCTTCTCTTCTTCTTCTTCTTCTCTTCTTCTTCTTCTTCTTCTTCTTTCTTCTTCTTCTTCTTCTTCTTCTTTTCCTTCTTTCTTTCTTTTTTTTCTTTCTTTCTTCTCTTCTTCTCTTCTTTCTTCTTCTTCTTCTTCTTCTCTTCTTCTTCTTTTCTTCTTCTTTTCTTCTTCTTCTTCTTCTTCTTTCTTCTTCTTCTTCTTCTAAACCTCTTTTAATAATAAGCACCAACGTTCTTGGTAAAACTGAATATCAATTAAACTTTTCCGTTCCTATTTTAGCCAAACATCTTAGTAAACCTCACTTAGTAAACGACTGAATATCAATTGAATCGACGACCTATAAAAACAGCTCGAACCAAGATCAGAAAAACAACAACCACAAAAAAACACTACGTAATTTGATAAAGAGAGCATCCTTTTCCCCGTTGGCCGAAAGTCTCTTTGATCAAAGATGATTCACATTTCACCTTCTTCTTCATCTTCCATCTTTTTTTTTGTTTTTTTTTATTTTTTGAGACTGAACTTCTTTGTCGATGTGAGTGATAATTTTGATTTAATGATGATTTTCCAACTCGAAATATCATCTGATAATTCTTTTTTAAACATTGTGATTATTTCACGAAATGGTCGACAGAGCAGACGCACCGACGCCTTAAATAACAACACTTACGTATCTTCTATAAAGAATATATATATATATATATATATATATATATATATATATATATATATATTGCGAATAAATTTATATATATATACCGGTGCTTTAGATAACAACACATATTCATCTTTTATTTTAACATATATATATCTTCTATCTATCTATATCTATATATATATCTATATCTATATATATATTATATATATATATATATATATATAATTTAATATACAAACTTGTTGGTAAATCCTCGCGTGAGAAAAAACCAGCAGATAGTTTGATTGTAAAATATACTACCAAACATCAACCGGGAGAAAAGAATTTTTTAAAAAAAAAAAAGACCAAGATAATCGTACAATCAAAAATAATCTATTAGTACAATATTTTGGACAAAAGAAAAAACAATATAAGATATATATATTCATACAAACCCGCCAGGAGACTAAAGCTAATAAGTAAAAAGTGCTTAATACCTAAGTAGAGCAAATAATAAAGATAAATCTAATGAGTCAGACGAACCTACTAAAAGTTTCGCTTAATGCTAGTCAGATCTTAGCTCTGAAGAGCATTAAGCGAAACTTTTAGTAGGTTCGTATGACTCATTAGATTTATCTTTATATATATATATATATATATATAATATATATATATATATATATGGGAGAATATGTGCTTAATTGAAGTCGTACCTAATTTTTGAAAATCAATTAATTAATAATTAATGAATTAGGCGGCATAACTATTCAAATTAAGGCTAAACAAATCGAGAAAAATTAATTTCTGTACGTACATTTCGGCCTATTAGGTCTCATCAGCAGATCTATAGATGATAACATTAATTATACAATATTAAATATTAATTAATTAATTTTCAAAATTAGTACGACTTCAATTAAGCACATATTCTCCCAAAAATTGTCGGCTAAAAAAGCCATTTCAAAACACATTGTTGTTTGTTTACTTCTCATATATATATATATATATTATATATATATATATATATATATAGGTTTGGAGGTTGATTTGAAGGCTATAACAATGCAGGTGTAAGAAAAAATATAATAAGGTAACAATGGTGTTGTTTGTTAACCTGTAATTTATTCTTGATATTTCGAGATAAAATCTCTTCTTTAGAAGAACACTGGAACTGAAGTAGTTGTCGTCTTGTTATGGCATTTTTAGTTAAATTACCTTTTTTTTTGAAAATGTTACGGGTGGTATTTTTTATAACTGTATTCTCGTGTTGCATGTTTACGTGAATGTGCTTTTTTTGTTTGTACGTGTGCGTATGTTGTCATGCGCGTGTGCATGAAAATGCGTATAGACAGTGACGTTATGACTATCAACGCGCGTGTGTGCGTATGAATGGCCATATCCACGTGCGTATGTGCGTATGAAAGAGCGTATTTGTATGAAAGAACGTATTTGTATTTCAAATAAGTATAATATTCAACTCAAAGACTTCTTTTTTTTAATTTAAAATCCTGCAATGTGTTTTATATATCACTGAGAAATAAAGGATTACAGAATATATGGTGTGATTAATTTGCGTACTGGTTTTAATAAACAGGGTTTAATAAATGATTACTAGATGGTATTGATCTCTAATATTATTGTCTTATTCTCCAACATATTAAAATCAATGCTATGAATAATTTTATATAAAAAAACAATTAAAATGTATTATATATTAATGATAGGAAAGCGATTACAATGCGTATAAAATAAAAACAAAAAAGATGTTTAGTCTTATCGATTTCAAAGTAACTTTATCATCAGAGGCGATTTTCAGAAATGGACGCGTTTTTTGTGTCATTTTTTTTTCATGTTATAAACACGCATTTTATGTATATATATGTGTGTATATATGGAATGTGCATTTTAATTAATTATATATTCTGTGTTTAATTCTAACCTATTGTTTATACTAGGACCTAATTAAATAAAGTTTATTAAAAGCTAAATTAGGTTCTATTATAAACAATAGGTTAGAATTAAACACTGAATATATAATTAATTAAAATACACATTCCATATATACACACATATATATATACATAAAACAAATAAATAAAAATAAATAAATACACAAAAATATAAATATATAAATAGATGAAAAGAATAAAATTGAAATTGAATTAACAATGGCTATCACGACCCTTCCACGTGGTGTTAAAAAAAACCCGAAACGCGTGTTTATAACAAACAAACAAAAATAACGACACAAAAACGCGTCCATTTCTGAAAAACGTCTCTGAAGATAAAGTTACTTTGAAATCGATAAGACTAAACATCTTTTTGTTTTTATTTTATACGCATTGTAATTGCTTTCCTATCATTAATAAATAATAACATATTTAACAATGCTTCAAGCAAATTACCCGCCACTTGGGTGGGGATTGCTAAAATTAACGGCGTCGATCCCAGGGGCCATCCCCCAGGCAACACCTACCCCCTTGATTTAAAGGGGCAGGCCTGGGTTTATTGCCCAGCGTCTGAGGCGCCCCCTTGAGGGGGAATGCTGACGAGATCGACGCAATTTTTCACCCGCCACCCATGAGCTTCGGTTTGTGGGTGGTCCCACGTTAATAGGGCCTTGTGCCTAACCCGTACAAGTGGGGTACGAGCTAAATTCAATGCTTCAAGCAAATTGCCAATTACTATTAATTAAAATTTAATTAAAATAAGAATAACATTTTTATATGCGTTCTTATTTAATTTCGTTAGTCTTTCTAATTTAATATATTTCATTACATTTAAACTTAGATACTTACACCCGGAAAGCTAGTACGAATAAGTAATTTATTTTAACTTTTTAAATCCCTGACAACGCAGAGTAGCTCAACTAGTAGATAGATAAATAAGTGAAATAACTTATCTGATATGTTAAAAGGTTTCTCGTATTTTATTCGAATATTTTCTGGAAGAATCTTTTTTTTCCTGCATATGGCATTTTATTTTCGTTCCGTGTACAGCAAATATTCCCCAGACATGGAAACATATTTCTGGATATGTTCACTTGTCTATTCCAAAATGGATTAAACGAACAACGTTCCCTTTAACATGGCTTGTACAGATGAAAACCTTGTCAAAGATTTGGAAAATTGTCTAGAGAGCACCTGTTTCAGAAATATCAAAATGCCTGAAAAACTGAAAGACTTGTTTTTATTTATTTATTTTTTTTTTTTTTGTCAGGTTCTCCGGATTGTTTTTAGTTTAGAAGCAGATGAGAACGGTTGAAATTCTTAGAGACTCAGTATGTTTGAAG
The DNA here is from genome assembly GCA_023376005.1 of Doryteuthis pealeii. Classification (NCBI taxonomy): domain Eukaryota; kingdom Metazoa; phylum Mollusca; class Cephalopoda; order Myopsida; family Loliginidae; genus Doryteuthis; species Doryteuthis pealeii. Next base: position 44,048,525 of record CM042180.1, on the reverse strand, counting down.
GATAAAGCCAAAAATTGTCAAAGGGTCTTTTTTTAAATTCATTTTTGAGGAGAATCCCCTATGAGGATACACTACCCTTCAACAATTGCATATCTTTCTAAAATTGTTGCTTACAGTACCTGCTGTTGCTCAAGTAAGTAAGTAAAGTCGACGGGGCGACCTAAAGTCGGTATCAGCCAGTCAGCGAGAGAGTCTATCCCCTTTTCAATAGCGCTAGACCAAGAAGATTGTTTTTAGCATCTGAGGTGGAGCGCCACGCCTTCCACCAGCTCCTTACTTTACCGCACAGATCCCTGTGCTACTCATACGCTGAGTTGGCGGGGACCGGTATCGAACTAGGAACCTTGTGGTTTCTAGCCGAACGCTCTACCGACTGAGATAACCCGGCCCCTTTTTTTAGATATATCCTGGGTATGACGTTAAACTAACTGATGGTGAAGTTCCAATTCTGGAGCTCTGAAGAAATTGTCAAACGGTCTTTTTTTTTCTATTTGAGGAGAATCCCCTATGAGGATACACTACCCTTTAACAATCGCGTGCGACTCTTTCATATTGGTTAAATTCCCCTTTAACTTGGTGAACGGTTTTATAACTATTCAGTTCAAACAGTCCAGAATAACTTGCATATCTTTCTGAATTGTTTGCTTACAGTACCTGCTGTTGCTTAAGTACTCACCCAATTGAATTAGATGGTCATTTAGATTTTACGGTATGTCATCACTCATTGGGTTATACGTATTTTTTCTGTATATTTTTAAAATATGTCCTAGGTATAACGTTAAACTAACTGATGGTGAAGTTCCAATTCTGGGGCTCTGAAGAAACTGTCAAACTGTCTTTTTATTTTTATTTGAGGAGAATCCCCTGTGAGGATACACTGTCATTCAACAATTGCGTGCGACTCTTTCATATTGGTTAAATTCCCTTTTACTTGGTGAACTGTTGTAGAACTATTCAGTTCAAACAGTCCAGAATAACTTGCATATCTTTCTGAATTGTTTGCTTACAGTACCTGCTGTTGCTTAAGTAGTCACCCAATTAAGTTATATGGTTATTTGGATTTTACGGTATGTCATCAC
>CM042180.1:44014946-44037446 GCA_023376005.1 Doryteuthis pealeii | reverse complement strand
AATCCTTCTTTGCACTTACACAAAGATAGAGCAACCATTAGATTCCCCTATTGAGGTACGAAGCATTACAATTGCGAATACCATGTCCAGGGCTATTTTATGGACCCTAAAATTAAAGCACATCCTGTTAGCAGTTTAGTGGTTCCGGAATGATTGGATACCGAAGTGTTATACGGGTAAATAAACCTTTCGGATTAAACCGGATTAAACAAATCTCTGTTTATGACGCCATCTTGTCCTAATCCACTTTATGCGTCCTGCGTCCGATCGAAGCGAGGGTCGCTGCCTTTGCTTTGTATATTGGCTTAGGCATCGTCGGTTGAACGACTCGAATCAACAAAGGTGAATAATTGGAGCATTATTTGCACTGATTGTTTGGTAAAATGAAATCGCCTCTATCAAAGAATGACAGTCTATTAGGGTGAGTCGACCTCAGAGCAGTCAGCAGAATTTCTCCCCTTCCATTGACGTGGAAATGGCCGTACTCAATTGGAAGAGAATTCAAGCAACAAACACTCCTCCCCCGCACGTTTGCTGCTCGGCTCGGTCGACATGGTGGAGATAATAGACTGAGCATTGAAGCGATTCACGGATGTGCCCCGAAGGACTTGTCGAAGGATGTTACAATTACCGAGCAAATTCTGAATCGTATTTAGTGCCAGCGGCGACAAAAGGAAAGCAAAATCGAACATTCTAATCAATGTGTTCGATACCATTTTCCAATCTGTTAGCGCTTAAATATCGGAATTGTTTCGTCTTTAGTTTTACGCTCTAATATTGGACGCTAATTACGAAAAGTGAGCACCGGTTTGAGAATTTTGATGAGATGGGAATGACGTCATATATGCCTATGCTTTATCTTTCTTTCTTTCTTTCTATCTTTTCTCTCTTTCTTTCTCTCTTTCTTTCTTTCTTTCTTTCTTTTCTTTCTTCCGTTCTTTCTTACTTTCTTTTCTTTCTTTCTTTTTCTTTCTGTGTTACTTTCTTTTTCTTTCTTTTTTTCTTTTTTCTTCCTTTTTTTGCTGTCGTTCTTTTTCTTTCTTTCTTTCTTTCTCTCTTTCTTTCTCTCTTCTTTTCTTTCTTTTTCTTTCTTCCGTTCTTTCTTACTTTCTTTTTTTCTTTCTTTCTTTCTTTCTTTCTTTCTTTTCTTAGAAACGTGCACAGTGACTCGAGAATTTGAAATGATAATTATGTCATATATGCGTACGTTTTATTTTTCTTTCTTTCTTTCTTTCTTTCTTTCTTTCTTTCTTTCTCGTGTTCTTTCTTTTTCTTCTTCTTATTCCGTTCATAGTTTTTCTTTTCTTTCTCTTTATATTTCTTTCATTCTTTCTTTCTTTCGCCGCTCTGCAGTCCTGTTAATCTCGTTACTGAGCTGCTTAGCTCCTGTGCGGCAAGCGTCTCGCCAATCCTGTCTACTGGAAGCCAGAACTTTCACGTTAGGTGTGTTGAGACCACGCAAATTATACACACCAAGGCTCATTAAAACTAAAGCAAAGTACATGTATCTTTTGATATTAAGAAGTTTTATTTGAACTTATTGTGAAGATACCAAACTCTTCTTCATCCGAATTTAAATGCCTACCTCTTAATATTGGGAATAAATATAGTGCCCAGCAAAAGCAGACCATAACTCTGACCATGTGTCGTAATATCTGTAACGGTTATATATTCATGAACAAAATACATATAGTTTTGACATTATAAAGTGTTTGCTTGTAAGAAATTATTGTGAAGATACCAAACTCGTCTTCATACGAATCTAAATGCCTACCTCTTAATATTTGGAATATAATATAGTGCTCAGTAAAAATAGACCCTAAATCTGACCATAAGCCGTAAAATCTGTAACGGTTATATAAGCATGAGCAAAATACATATATTTTTGTCATTACATGTCAAAAATATATATATTTTGCTCATGCCTATATAACCGTTACAGATTGTGTTCGATACCATTTTCCAATCTGTTGCGCTTAAATATCTGAATTGTTTCGTCTTTAGTTTTACGCTCTAATATTTGATGCTTGCTTGTATGAAATTATTGTGAAAATACCAGATATAATTTAAAACTTCAGAATTTAATAAACCAACTTTCTTTTCACAACTTAGTCGGGTCCCCCCAGCAAAGAATCGTGGGAAGTAAAGTCAAAAACAAACAATAAGATGATGGTAAAAAATCAAACCACATCCCGTTGTAGCCATAAAAATGTCTGTTTTTATATACCAGCTGCTTTTATTACTCAACTACAAAAGCGTAGACGACTTCATAAATGTCCAATCAACATCTATAAAAAAGCATCCAATACTCTTGTCACCGATTTGTCTCTACTGGTTGGCATCCTTCCCTCTACAAGAGACGATGGAGTAGTGTCATGTTTTTTATTCATTTTTTTTGTTAACTTGGACTACATAGCCTGGGGGGTTCATATGGAGGATAAGCTGTTGCCCATGCAGCAAATCCCCCCTCTCCACACTGCCACTGTGACCCAAAGGAAAGGTAAGGGGCCAAAGCAGTTTGGCAACGGTAGTGTCGCAGGAATTGATGGGTATACTGGATTTCAGCGTCACACCACATTAGGGACTCCGGCTCCTGATTTATTTTCGGGGTTTACTCCCCTAGCCTTTCGTTGAAAGGCAGCAGAGGTTCTGTGTCGCACTTCTCCTTGAGTTGATCGGTTGCCGAGGCTAAAGAGCCCTTTCAACCCATTTGGGATTTATGCGAGTAGTAAGTACCCCAATCTTACTACTATCAGTGTTCCTGAAAAAGAATTGAGGTTGGGGATACGGTATATTTTGCATTTGTGTATCAATGAATAAGTAGATTTCTGAAAGGGAGAAGCCAACCAAACTGATGAGCAGACATTTTGTAATTTTATTCATACTGTAATTTAGGCACTGACAAAAAGTTGTCTGGTTTTCTTTTGAAAACGAATTAAAATTAATTAAATCAAATTAAATTGTCTCTACTATATCTTGCTATAATGGACATTTGTCTGTAACCAAAACTATATCACTATCAAAGTCACAATTCCCTTAGTTATTTACGTCACATTCTCGATGATTTTATTTTTACTTATACCTCTATTATTAATAAAATTGATATACATTATTATTACTCTTGGCCTTATCTTCATACTAATAACATGCAATTATATATACTAGTACAAAATAAAAAAAAATACTCTTCGGGCGATGTAAAAATAGATTTTTGAAACATATTGCCTGAGGGGTGGGGGTAAAAAATTCAATGTCAACGAGTTTGTACGCTAAGTAAGTAAAATCATCAAATTCATTAAAGGATTAAAAAATAAAACAATTTGAAATGTAAACTTTAAATATGTATTAAAATAAAACAAACTATATATAGATATATAATACCAGTCATGTATTTATTAAAACTTGTTTTAAAAAACAATGAGGACTGTCTAATGTTGCATGTCAAATTTTGAGTGTATTTATTGAATAATACACTCAAAATTTGAACATGCCAAAAATTGTAGAATAAATTTTATTCTATGTTATGACGATTTTGGGTAATGTGATGTAAGCAGTGATGTAATTTTTGTTACAGACAAAAACCGGAAGCGAATCTCCATATATATATATATATATATATATATATATATATATATATATATATATATATAAAGGATTGGGCTTGCCATAAGGACTATAGGGTTGAGGCAATCATATAGGTGCTAGAGCTTGATGTGACCAGCCGATAATTTAGAGCGGGCCTCTCCAATTGACCGCCAAGCCTAAGTAAGGGCCAGAGTGGAATGTTGCATGTTATGGGCAGCTCAGCCACCAGTGTTCCATCCTTAAGCATCACAGGTTACTTCCCACAGCCAATAGGTATCCCCATTTGGGGTGGGGGTGTTACCCTTTGCAGAGGTGGTGTCGGTATTTTATAAAACCCCATTAAAAATGAATAAAAGAAAACGTCTTTGGCATTGAATAACTTAATGGGTTGACATGCCGTAAAAACCAACCGACCATACCAGCCAGCCAACAAATTTTGAGGCAAACAGAATTACAGAATACCCTTTCGATCACTCATTGCACCTGGGAGGTCCTCTGCGCAGCAACCAGCATCCTTGCATTGTTGGGCAATGTAGGTCCTTGGTGGGCGACCCACATTAGTATGTTCATGTGCTGGCTTCTAGAGGAGAACGTTACTTATGGGCTCATCCTTGCTTCTCCAGCAGTCTCCTGCATGCCTAGTCCGTCTCACTTGGATGGTTTGTGAGATGAGGGACAGGTGGCCATACAGCTGCTTCCTTGTGGGGTGTTGCTTCCACGATTTGTTCAAGACTGCACGCAGCATTCTTGTGTATCTCTCATATAGCTTATTCTCAAGGCGATTTGTTAGGTCCAGGTGGTGCAGCCATACAGCAGTACTGATATAACCACAGCCTGGAAGAATTGTCGCTTTACCTTGTCAGGGAGATCGTATTTCCATATGACTGATAGTTTGTTTGTGGCCGACCATGCCTTTCCTATTCATGTATTATCATCGCTTTCTGTGGATGAGATATTACTACCTAGGTATGTGAATTTTTCTACTGGCTTAACAGGCTTACTGTCTAGTGTGGAGATGTTCCAATCTTTTAACGTTTAATAAGACGAGTAAAATATATTTTGTTTGGATTTCATAAAATGAAAGAAAAGGAGGGGGCATCTAGTAGAAAAATATTTCCTCTAATGTATTTTAGGAAAAAACTACTTTAAACTTAATCAAAATTTTCGTGAGAATTTTACACTTAATTGTATTTTATAGAATTAAAAAAAATTGCTATGACGTAAAAAATGACGTGAGCAGTGACGTAGTTTTGGTTACAAACAAAAAGAAACCGAATCTCCATTATTCATAGATAAAACCTTTTTTTTTTGTTTTTTTCCAATCATAAAACTAAGAAAAAAAAGGGGTCTCCTTAATTGCCTTACATGGGGCCCTTAAAATATTTTGTGTCTGGCTGTAACAAGTCGAAAGGGTCTCGGAATAAAGACATCGGCGCCAGACATCTGTGTGTAAAAGTGTTTCAAATTACCCTTAGCCTCGATATGGGTTTACGTTTTCAAACGTCTAAAAGGGGCTACAAAGGATTTGTTTTATTTCAACAAGCCAAATCTTTGATGTTCAGCGGTTGCGACTAGGACCCCTTCGACTCCCCACCACCTCCCCCAGCCCCTAAAAGACCCCCCCAAAACAAAACAAAACAAAATAAGCAGTATTGAAAATTAGAGTAAGGAGTCAGTGGGTAATTTGAAACGGCGTTCACAGAGAAATAGGTCAGACAATCTGAGAGGAAACATAAAAAACCTACTTTCTTACTGTAATCTATCTATACTAGCAGGACTTGTGGATATACCACAGTATGATAATCTAATTATTACTGGCTTGATATGATTACTTAAGAGCTATTGCTATTGTTCTAATCAAAAGTAATCTTCCTTACGACATAGGTTTTTTAAAAACAACTTGTCGCAGCTCAATGTGTGCTCTTATTGTTAGAGTCACAGAGCAAATTTATATTTAATAAGTCTTATAGATCTTGCATTATAGACTATTTCAGGGAGCTTAGACAAAGATGTCTAATTCTCCCGACTCAACAGATTCGCATCTGATGAGTCGGAGAATTAGACATCTTTGTCTAAGCTCCCTGAAATAGTCTATAATGCAAGATCTATAAGTCATATATATATATATATATATATATATATATATATATATATATAATGAATAAAACGTTGTGCATATAATAATAACGGTGAGGACAATAAAATAACCCAACAACGGTTGACATGCCATAAAATCCAACCAACCAACCAAAAATTAATAAAACAATATGTCTTTGGCATAAAATAACCCAACAAGGGTTGACATGCCATAAAATCCAACCAACCAACTAACAAAGAAATAATCAAATAAAATGTCTTCAGCATAAAATAACCCAGCAAGTGTTGATATGCCATAAAATCCAACCAACCAACCAACCAAGAATGAATAAAACAAAATGTCTTTGGCATAAAATAACCCAACAAGGGTTGACATGCTATAGAATCCAACCAACCAACAAATGGGGCATTCACAGGTGACTTATAATGTGTCAGGTGACTTCACGTGTCCCTGTCACGTGTCCCTGACATTAACTGATAATATTCATCCGTACCCTGACTCGAATATTGCCATGCCCCTCCCCCAGCACCCAACCCCTTCTTCCTTTTGTCTGTCTCTCTTCCTGACCCCTTGATACGGTGCGTTACCGGATGGTCTTTGCACGTCCGTATGAAACGGTGATGTGCCGGTAGCACTTCAATTTCCGCTTCCTGTCCAATGGTGAGATTAACGTTGGAGTCCAGTGGGTTGATTGCTCGTCTGCTGGTGCCCTATTACCGAAGAGGTCAGTCTAGCAAATGGCAAGGGGATATTTTCATAATTAACATTGAAATGAATTGTCTACTCATATCTATCTATACATATATATAGAACAGTTTGTGTGTACGTATGTATCTGTGTGTATGTCCGGATGAAACTATGAAAATAAAACCATAAATGAAAAAGTCGTCGTCGGGGCGGCCTAATGTCTGTATCAGCCATGCAGCGAGGGAGTCTATCCCCTTTTCACTAGCGCTAGACCAAGGAGATTATTTTAACATCTGAGGTGGAGCGTCACACCTACCATCAGCTCCTTACTTTACCGCACCGATCCCTGTGCTACTCATACGCTGAGTTGGCGAGGGCGGCTATCGAACTAGGAACCTTGTGGTTTCTAGCTGAACGCTCTACCGACTGAGAAATATACATGTACACATTCACTATCACCAGAGCTTTCTTTTTTGTGGAAAAAATAACACGATATAGATAGCATAACAAATATTAAATAAATATGGAACATTTGGCGTATATTCTCGTGTAATAAATGAAATTAGTATACATATTTTAAACTTAAAAACTCAAGGTCTAGATTACTGTATTTGACGGCATATAAGATGCACTGGCTTATAAGACGCATCCACATTTCAGCATGTCAGATTCAGGGAAAAAAAGTTTTTTAATGTATTTAAGCATATATTGTTGAAAAAAGTCTTGCTGTGCATTACACAAGCTGAAACATAGCTGTGTAAAAGCATTTTGGCAATATAGTCAAGCAATAAGCATACGTAAGACATCTCAATAGCAGGAAATAATAATAATAATAATAATAATAATAATAATAATAATAATAATAATAATAAGTGAAAGACCATCAGCTAATGCTGATGTGAAAACTCAAAAGGAGTAAATTGAAAAAAAGAATTGAAAAACTGTGGAATATGAGAGTCAAAGTGATAGTTGGTGAAATTGCAACGTTCCCAATGAATTTGTGAAAAAGACTGGAGGATCTGGAAATCAGAGCAAAAATTGTGAACATTCAGACTACTGTATTGCCTCAATCGGCTAAAATACTCAGAAGAGTACTGAAGACCTGAGGAGACTTATTGTCACTCAGACTCCAGTGAAATACCATCAGCTAACGCTGATGTGAAAATCTCAATTGGAGTGAAAACAATAATAATAATAATAATAATAATAATAATAATAATAAAAACAGATCACCTTATCCCAGCAAGAAAACCAAACCTAGTGTTGATAAACAAAACAGAAAGAACTTGTCAACTGGTGGATTTTGCAGTGCCAGCAGATCACAGGGTGAAGCTGAAGGAAAATGAAAAAATGGACAAATATCTGAACCTTGCCAGAGAACTGAAAAAGTTATGGAATATGAAAATGAAAGTGATACCGATTGTAATTGGTGCACTTGGAACGGTCCCAAAAGGATTAGAAAAGGGTTTGGAAAGTTTGGATATCAGAGGAAGGATTGAAACCATTCAGAACACTGCACTGCTGCAATCTGCCAGAATACTCAGAAGAGTCCTGGAGACCTGAGGAGACTTGCTCTCACTCAGACTCCAGTGAAAGACCATCAGCTAACACTGATGTGAAAACTCAAAAGGAGGAAATAATAATAATAATCTTATTGTAATGAAGATTGTGTGTTTTTCTGTCTGTAACCGAAACTAAATCACTACTCAAGTCACAATTCCCTTAGTAATTGACGTCAAATTCACCATAAATTTATCCTTATTTTAACCTCAATTATTAATGAAATTTTTTTTCATTATTTATGGTGTTAACTAAATCTACATACTAATAACATGCAATTGTATTTATATATACAACAAAATAGCAGTTTACAAAGTGAACGGGAAGGCTAATTTGCATATTGATATAAAAATGTAATTTAAATAAATATATGCTTAGTATTATTGGTTTCTAGCTGTTTGGCTTTATTTTAATTAATATAATAAAAAATCTCTTCAATTAATCTTAAATGAAATCCATTAACAAGAAAAAATAAATGTCATTTTATTCTTTACTTCCTCTTTTAACTAAATACTTAAATTAGAAAAAATAACAATGAAAGACGGGAGTGATGGAAGAGTAAATTTCAGTTGTTCTATTTTTCGATTATACTCCCCTTTGTTTCAAATCTTTTTATCTGCATGTTTCATTAGCCTTTCAAATTTAATACGATATTTCATTACATTAAAACTTAAATACTTGCACCCGGAGGGTGCATATATTTGCTAGTAATAATAATATAAACTTATCCAAACAGAGTTGTCACGTAGGCAAAAAAATATGGAATTTGACCGATATCATTGGAATTTTAAAGTTTGACAAAATAAATCAATAATTTAACAATTAAGATTCCAGGTTTTGAAAGTTGGTCAAACATTTCAAAAACTTACATAAATAAAACAATGGTTGGTCTTGAGTTGTGGCAGTTGGAAAAAAAACTAATGGAAAACTACAACTAAGGCTGACACAAGGCCATTTAGACAGGTAGGCAATGTTATCGAGTGTCTGGCCAATCAGAGACGCATGTTTGTGGCGGGGGGTAGACGCCATAAATAACAGAACTTCAACTTCAACGAGAGACGATAAAAGAGAGTTCGCCATAGCTCGGGGCCCTTGTAACAAATTTGCCGATACACTCCGCCATTTTGCCACTCGGTATCAAATTGATAAGTTAACCAAGGATAAGTAACTGTAGATCGCCAGTCAACTGACAAAGAAAATTACCTCCCTCTTCTGACATTATACAAAAATATCAATCATTGTATAAAAAAATGTATATATTTTGTATATAATCATCAGTTTGTTTTGTTTGACCCCGTTGACAGCAGTTGGTAATTTGTTGATCATATTTCAGCCGAGTTGATAAGAAAGCATAGAACCGGCTCTCCTTCAGTAGTATAATATTAATATAGTAGTATAATATAGTAGTATAATATAGTAGTATAATATATATAGTAGTATTAATATTATAGTATAATATAATACTATAGTAGTATAATCTGTGCTACGACCAGCATAGAATCATACTCGGACACTAGAGTATTATATTTAGTATTATGCGATAGAACGGCTGTATTACTGAGCCGGAGCATCTTTCCATAAATTGAAACCCTGCCCCAGAGAAGTATTATAATAGTATTCCGAGACTGATATGCCGGTAATAGTTACTGTTGCCCCTGCTGCTGCTGCTGCTGTTGCTGCTGCTGCTGCTGCTGCTATTGTTATTAAGTTCACGGGGTTGGATATGAGAGTGTGGTACTTTCACGATCGATATAGATTGAAATTATATCACTTGTTAAATAATGTAATGCTCCTACATTGACTTAATATTCTGATAAAATATCAAACACACAGACGCACACACACGTATACACACACACGCGCGGGCGCACACACAACACACATACATATATATATGTTTGGTTGAACTCGAATGACGATTCCTGTCGTACGAGTTTCTGTTCAATCCTTTCAAGGTGTCTGGCCATCTTTTTGGTGTCAGGGTGGAACTGGTGTAGCAATCCACCAAAGGTGTTTCTACGAGCGCTTTCGGCATGTCGATCTGCCATCTTCAGGTTGGAAACTGATGGTATGTCTCGTGGTGTCTCACTTGTAAAGAAAACGAGCAGTAGCATAGAAATTGGTAGTGGGAGGTAGTAACTGTTTATATATATATATATATATATATATATATATATATATATATGTAAATCAAAACTGTCCCCTAACCAAAACTTTTACCCACTTCTCCCTACCACCCCCCTTTCCCAACAAGCACCTAGCAACCTCCTCATCTCTTCTTCCCATACAAACCACTATCCTCTGAACTTCCCCCTCCACTTTATATGATAGGCATTCTCTGTTCAATCAAATCCTCTCTAACTTCCCTACCCCTCAATTTCACAAACTCACTTTCTCTTCTATGAATACAAATGTATGTACTTTGCTTTGAATAAAGTTAGACTGATGAAGTTTTTCGCGTAAAGAAGGACGAAATATTTCTCTCCTATTTCTACTTGTTTGAGTCATTATTTTTCGTCCACTTTTCCTTTTACCTTACCTCATATATGTATTACTATTTATATATATTACTATATATGAAATATAGGTACAAGTGATAACCTACTCGAGTTTCTCTATAAGGATCTTCAGGGATAATCCACTGAATTAATCAAGGTATTGATTAATTGCAGTCGATTACACGTGTGTAATCGACTGTATCTATATTGTAATAAATTCGCTCTACTAACGTATTGAGCACTTTGTATTTATTATATCGCCTTCCTGAATTTTGCATCATCTAACCATCGTGACCATATTCCCCGGTAAGTCACCTTTTCAATTATATATATATATATAAAGAAAATTTAAAAACACAGGTTTAAATAAGTTGAGTGATAAGTTTATTGGCTGACGCTGCAGTGTTTCGATCTATTAATTAGATCATCTTCAGGGCATTTGTTAGTGATAAAAATTTGTTTCGATGTCGTTTATCGCAAAAGATTTATACACACACGCGCAACCACACGCACAAAACACCTACAAATGCCCCATGCCTCTTTTCGATACACACACTCACATACTCACACCGTAAAATAGAATATTTGACGTCATATTTCAAAACGTCCACTTTTTTCAGCGTCCTTTCTTCAGATTTCAAATTTTGAACAGACTGATAAACAAGGACTACCACTCGCTTTTCTCGTTATTCTGTGATAAAAAAAATTTTTTATGACCTTCCATATACCAACAAATGCCCTGATGATGATCTAATTAATAGATCGAAACACTGCAGCGTGGGCAAATAAACTTACCACTCAACTTATTTAAACCTGTGTTTTTTCAATTTTTCTTAATATACTACATACCGTCGGATTCACTTCCATCTCTTCACACACACACACACACACACACACACACATATATATATATATATATATATATATATATATATATATATATATGATTAACCAGATAAAGATGTTACATTAAAAACTTATCATCAGTAAATAGACGATAGAAAAGTCGTAAAATGATAAGAGTTAAATACATTAGGTTTATCTTATATTGAAATAAAAGTATATTTCATATTAGACTAAGTAACTCTATTTTATATAAAAAAATACATACACACGACGGAGAGTCAAAAATAATCCGTACTTTAGTATTATCTGCGTTATTCGGACTATTGTCCTCATCTTCATTGTTATTTGTACAACGTTTCGGCCGATATACCCTCCGGCCTTCTTCAGGTATTTCTTATCGGACTCGGGAACCTTCTCGGTCTCGGGAACCTTCTTTTCAAACTCGAGAACCTTCTTGTCGTAATCGGGAGCCATCACGGAACTTCGAACCTAACCCTTTATTCAGTCCACGGGGTATTCTCTTCTCATTCCGTTAACCATAGCCGGAGTAGGAGATGTGTTAATTATTTTTCTATGTAACTGCCTCTAGTTAGGATTGAACCCGGAATCCAGAGATAACTGTCACTTTCAAACATTCGAGTCTAATATATTCAGGAGTTTAAGGATGAAAGGGTCTCCTAGGACAGAGAGCGACTCTGAGAAGTTCTTAAAGTAAGCAGTAGTGTATCAAATAAAAACCATTAACTATCATCTACCATCCCATCTCAGATATCTGTCTGTCTTTATCTTTCTCTATTATATACCCGACGTATTATGTGGGTAATCGGGACACAATAGATATGCGTGCCGACTGCGTGGAAAAGGGTGGAACATGCCATGTCCTTCCTATTGAGGTTGGGTGTCGTGGATTTCTAGGACACTTAGTCATTTCGTTTCTTAAACTATATTTCATGGGTTTTTTTAAATGTAAATAGATGAAATAGAATAAAATAAAATATTTAAATTATAAACGACAAAGTGTTATTTTTCCTTTTATCAACAACTATAGACTGACCGTAATTTTAAGAGGGTATGACATTTTTAAGAATTAACTATATGTAATATATGGAGGAAGCACACGAGCGAAAAAAGAACCGGTATGAGTCACTGCGTGCCGACTGCGTGGAAAAGGGTTGGACATGCCATGTCATTCCTATTGAGGTTGGGTGTCGTGGATTTCTAGGACACTCAGTCATTTCGTTTCTTTCAAAAATAGGAATCACTGGCCGCTGTTTGAAAATTGCCTCACATCGTCTTCAAACCACGGTGCAAAATGCATCTAGCTGGATCTGATCGAGGTTTAAAAGTCTTCAGCACGAATGATACGCGTGCGGAATCATCATTCCCGTCTTGTTACGTAATATCTGCAATCACGTGATCAACTCAACGGCCCAAAACAAACGCCTTTTTAAATAACAAACTGATAACAAAACTTCTCCGATGAACGGATCTTATAATCTCTTCTCTCCACTATTTCATTCTTTTTTTAATACCCTGTCCGGTGGCGAAAGCTGCTTGGTAGCGCTAGGAAGTGGCAGTCCAGTCTTAGCTACCGAAACTGTGTGGTAATCCTTAACTTTTCCTCGTAAATTACTACCATAAAATAAACTGAACCCTCATTTTATGTCCATGTTTTTGCAATAAATGTTTTATTTTTCTTGTACCCGTTATTTTACGATACTAAATATATTTTCTTTATTCTTCATTCTTTAACAAATAAAGAAAATATATTTAGTATTGTAAAATAATGGGTGCAAGAAAAATAAAACATTTATTGCAAAAACACGGACATAAAAGAGGGTTCAGTTTATTTTATGGTAGGAATTTACGAGGAAAAAGTTCAGGATTACCAATTGTGTTTTTACTCCTAGTTAGCAGCTGATGAGGGCAGGGTATCGCACATGCTATCACACGTTGTATGACGAAAAAAAATGTTTAAATCAATATTTGTCAATACCTAACCCAATTGGGTTGTTGTGTCATTTTAACAACTGTTGTATTGTCCTCGCCCGGAAGAGGAAGCTTCCGGCAGAGGGACAAAGAGAAGGATAAAAATATATATTTAAAAAGAAAGGGAAAGCGGAAGAGAGGTTTTCCGGTCAAGGAAGCAGGGAGAAGATAAAGAAATATATAACAAATGTCCGTTATCAGATAAAAAGATAAAAATGCGTAGGCATATTAGCGGATGTAAAGACCAGATCAAAAGATAAAGATGCGTGGGCGTACTTATCGATATAAAGGCCAGAGGGTTCGAGCCGACAGACAGAGATCCCAGCAGCAGCCGAGAAGATAACTTCATCTCCCGTCAACCCTCGGGCATTTCCATTGTGAACAACCACCCGGCATTTTCATTGTGAAGCTCTACACCTTTACCACTCACACACCGAAGAAAATAAAGACGGGTCCTATTTTTGTATATACGTATCTGTTGTTTATTGAAGTCCACTAGCCGGTAGTAGTCGGCTATACAACACAACCAAACAGCAAACGCTATTTATTCTGTCTCAGCTTCTTCCATTCAAAATGTTTTATCTACTTAGACGATCAAAGGAACTTGAGATATTTGTGTAAAAATGTTGTTTACTCTTAACACGGACATTAACAATTTTTTTGTAGATGAAGAGAAAGCTACGATTTATGACGAAAAACGTTTCTGATTTCTACCATCACTTCTGTTCATGTGCGTAAACTTATCCACATCCTTTCTCGCCTGACCATCGTGCTTCATATTCCGTGAAACACTTAGTCACAGTTTCTGATCAACTTTAAATACTTTGAACACACACCACACGCATACACACACATACACACACACACACACACACACACACATATATATATATATATATATATATATACATATATTTATATATATATGCGCATATATATGTGTGTATTAAACTCTGTATAACAATTTAGATACTTAGGCAGTAACATCTCCTCCACAGAAAACGACGTTAATGCACGCATAGGAAAAGCATGGGCCGCTACAAATTAATTATCGATCATATGGATGTCCAATCTCACAGACAAGTTAAAGAGACAGTTCTTCCAGGCTGTTGTCTTGTCAGTACTGCTGTATGGCTGTACCACCTGGACCCTAACTATGCGACGAGAGAATAAACTAGATGGGAGCTGCACAAGAATGCTGCGTGTGATCCTGAACAAGACGTGGAAACAACACCCCACGAGAAAGCAGCTGTACGGCCACCTACCACATATCACCCAAAACCATCTGAGTAAGACCGACAAGACAAGCGGGACACTGCTGGAGAAGCAAGGACGAACTCATAAGCGACGTCCTCCGGTGGAAGCTAGCACATGGGCACACCAGTGAGGTCCGACCAGCAAAGACGTACATTGATCAGCTCTGCGCGGATGCAGGATGCTGCATAGAGGACCTCCCAAGAATGATGAGCGATAGGGACGGATGGAGAGAGAGTGTCATGGATATCCGCGCTGATGATGATGATGATGATGATATATATAAATATAAACATATATATCTAAATACACACACACATATATATATATACATATAAATACATACCTATACATACGCGCCCCACACACATACAGACAGACACACACACACATAAATATATATATATATATATATATATATATATATATATCATTATTAATGAAGGTTTAACTTACCGATTCCTCTAAAGCTTGTGATCCGAAAATGGTTAGTTGATGCAAGTTTCACAATGATAAGACAGCGATATAACAAATATAAAGTACTCAATACGTTGCTCTTAAACCATTTGAAATGTATAGATTTGGTGAAAAGACAGCATTGTCTGTGAAAGATTCTTCTGCTGTGATACCGCTTCAACTTTCGCCGTTCCTTGTAACGAAAGTCCAAAGATTCTCCTGTTTTTCTCGATTGCATAACATCAGGAAAGTAAGAAATTCCTTCGCCCCAGAGGATACTCTTAACACTTTTAATCGGTCAGAATGGATTTGGATTACACCCGATTAGGTTAAGGGATCGCGTTCCCTCTTTTATCAATCCCAGGTCAATGACAAGAGTCACAGAGATGCAGGGATCGATTTCGCTTGAAGATCCCTTTTTTTCTGTCAACGGCGGGAACCTCCGTACATCGATCAGCGACGAATCGAATTACAACGGATCGATTACCAATAACGATGTTAAACATTTTCCTTCGCTTGTGGCGGGAAACTAGCTTTGACGCAAAGGTCAAAGGGTGTGATTAAGATAGCCGGAAGTCGAGTAGATGAAAATTGAGAGACTCGACCGGAAATGGTGGACGAAACAACAAAGACGCCGAAGAGAATTTTCGCCCAGATTTTAGAAGCATACGACGAACAGTGGATGATATAAAATCAATTCTAGATTGGGATAATCGATCGTTTCCCATTTATATTTATCCAGTTTTAAGGTTTTTGATTTGATTTTGTTCTTGTTTTACGGCATATCAACCTCAATGGGTCATTTAATGCCGACTACGTTTTTGAAATGAATTGGTGATAATGTTTAATTTTCTGAAGATTTTTTGTTTTTGACATATTTTTTGTAAATGGAACTTTTAGATGATTCTTTTTAACATATATTTTTGTGTTTTCATTTTTTGGGGAAGATTTTTAGATTTTGTTGTAGATGTATGCTTCTTTTATGTATCCAATTAGTTTTTTGGGTTTATTTGATAGTATAACTGTTTTAGATTTGTTGTTTGGTAGTATTTTTTTCGTATTTGTTTTAGGTTGCTACATTCTGTTAGTATGTGTTTGATTGTGTAGGGTTTTAAGGAAAATGTCGGAAGTTTTTGATTCGGAATCACTTTGTAAGATTCAAAGTTGATAATTGAATAACATACAATTCCGACAAGTTGTGAGACAAAACATTTTTATATATATAACAGCACATGGAAACGATAAGATACATAATGTACAGGAGAATAGAACATGTAAATACATATACAATATTTAGGTATAAACAAGATACCCAAATGTACCTAACATATAAATGTTACAGACATGGAACTAAAGGATAGTCCATGCTGTATAAAGGACTTACAGTAATGTAAGGGGGAGCTAAAGCCCCACCGAGAAGGGGGGTAGATAGACTCTTGCCCATAGCAGTTCTTGAGAAGATCCAGCTAACAAGTTTCAAAGAACGCGCTTAACTACCAGAGGTCCCCCTAATGGGAAAAAACAGCAACGCAACGAGAAGATAACTCTTCCGGCAAGAGGAAGATAATCCCCTACAACTTCAAACGATGTCAAACATTAGGTTTGTTTTGTTTGGTTTGTTTTACGGCATATCAATCTCAGTGGGTTATTTAATGCCGACAAAGTTGTGAAATAAATTCATTCTTAATGGATAATCAAATTTGGTTTTTAAACACATGTTTTTCTATTTAACCCATACAAGTGACCCTAACAGGTACTACCACTTCCGGTCAGAGTGGACCAGGGAGCAATGGTGATGAAAAGGTACTTCACATTCCCCAAAACTGGAACCTCACCATCAGATAGAGTTTAACGTCATTCCCAGGATATGTAGGCCCTCAGCCACCGCCTTCTAGCACCCATATGATTAAAAAGGGGTTGGGGCTTGCTATAAGGGCAATAGGGTTGGGGCAATCATATAGGTCCTAGGGCTTGATGTGACCAACCGATTGATCTGAGGGGGCCTCTCCGACCGCCCGTCTAGCCCAAGATAGAGCCAATGTGGAGTATTGCAAGTCATGAACTGCTCATCCACCTGGGTTCTATCCTTAAGCATCACGGATCGCCACCCACTGCCAACAGTTGGCCCCATTGGGGGAGTCTTACCCCTCTGCAGAGGTGCAGTCGGTGCATTCTAACGCCCCAACCGACAGGGTGGTCAAACATTTGGATTAGCAATACAAGTGTTATATATATATATATATATATATATATATATATATATATACGAACCCCTTCGAACGAGCAGGATGTGACACAAGGTCAATTGTTATACAAGTGTAGGGCCAGGTTAGCTCAGTCTAGAAACCACAAGGTTCCCAGTTCGATACTGGCCCTCGTCAACTCAGCTTATAAGTAGCACAGGGATATGTGCGGTAAGTTAGGAGCTGATGGTAGATGTATCGCTGCAACTCAGACGCAAAAACAATCTCCTTTGTCTAACGGTAGTGAAAAGAGGATAGACTTCCTCGCTGATTGGATGTTATCGACTTTAGGCCGCCCTGACAACGACTATATACCTATTTAATCTACATGATATAAAATGAAGAAGCTGGAGGGAAGGACAGGCGTTTTCTTATATGATATAAATGCATTGTGGGTAAGTGAGTAGACATAAAATACGTCCGTTTACCGTACCAGAGGTGAATTCAATCAGTGAACAGGCGTCAGTCAGTAAGGAAGTAAAAAGAAGGAAATACGAGGGTAGAAAAAGGAAAGCAGCAGGAGAAATGAATAGAGGAGGAGAAAGAAGGGAAATACAGGTATGAGAATTGGATGAGTGATTCTTATGATAAGTTAGAATAGGTACTGGCAAAATGAGCCTCTGCTACGAGTTTTAAAAGCGAATTAAAAATAATTAAATCTATTATTTAAGGTCAAACTTTGTCTAAATCGATAAGTAGTAACATAATGACCATCATTAAAAACAGAAAAATATCATTACATTAGCAATTTATTTTTAATAGATTTAAAACTATTTGTTTTGGTCAATTTCCCCGACACCATTTTTGGTTCTTTTTTAGTAGTTTTATTAGCTTGTTTACAATTTTTATGTAACATTCGCGATTGCAAAAAAATTACCAAAAATCAGGTAATTATCCGATTCTAATGAAATTTTCAGTATTGATTTATCAATTAATGAATTTTATAATGCATCAGTTATTTTATTTCAAAACTTTAATGTAGTATGTTTGCTATGAAAAATTAATATATAAAATTCATTTAAAATGTGAAAAGCCTGATGTTAAGTTTAAAATGTTATATTTTTAGATTCTAAAAATAAATTTCTATTTAATGCAAACCTTTTTTTAGATACATAAAGTAATAAGTTTTGAAGAAAAACTCTATTGAAAATGTACCCTCCCCCCTTTTTAAGCAGAAAAAATATCGATGTATAATTTTTTCTTTTATAAGATAATAGCCAATTAAATAATTATCGGAATCAGTAAAAAAGAAATCTCCAGAAATCTCCAATAATAACCATTCGTTTAACTTTTTCTTTTTCTCGTATTAGAGAAACTGACATCGATTTGACGATATTTATTTAACGTGTCTAAATGTGTCAAAAAATGAGTTGGAAAAAATAAAGTGCCCATCAGAATCGAATAAACCAAAAACATCTTCATCATAAAGTAACCCAATAAGGGTCGACATGCCGTAAAACCCAACAAAACAACCACCAATCTACAGATAAAATGGTTGATATCGTCACATGGTACCGTATATTTTTACCGCTAGTAAGAATAATAACCATTGGTTTTACTGGTTGTCTTTAAACGTTCAACGACCAAGTACTTTTGATGGGTACTTGATGGGGATAAAAATGGAGTTGGAAAAGTACCCGTTAAGAATAAATAAAACAAAAACGTCTCAGCATAAAGTAACCCAACAAGGGTTGATATGCCGTAAAACTCAACCAACCAACCACTGACTAACAAATAAAATGGTTGAAATCGTCACATGGTTTGACACTTAGCCATTGCCCGTATATTTTACCGCGAGTAGGTTGAAATCCTCACATTGTGACGTATATTTTTACCGCTAGTAAGAATAATAACCACTAGTTTTGCCTTTTATTTTTGTCGTATAAGAGAAACTGACATCGAGTGGGTGATATTTATTTAACGTGTCTAAATGCGTCTAAAAAAATGAGTTTATAAAAAAAGAGTACCCATCAGAATCGAATAAACCAAAAACGTCTTCATCATAAAGTAACCCAATGGGTTGACATGCCATAAAACCCAACAAAACAACCACAAATCAACAGATGAAATGGTTGATATCGTCACCTGGTGTCGTATATTTTTACCGCTAGTAAGAATAATAACCATTGGTTTTACTTTTTCTTTTTGTCGTATTAGGGAAACTGACATCGGGTGAGTGATATTTATTTTACGAGTCTCAAACTGACTTTACGGCCTTTCATTTTCAACTGAGACAAAGGAAGATACGTGAATTTGTGGAATATAAAAACCAAAAACGAATTAATCAATAATTGGTCGGTGATCGATTCAATTGATAAATATTGTTTTATTGATCTTCAATCAATAAAGAGTCGTTAATATTTCAAATCGGGCGATACAAACCGTCGCAGATGAAGAAGGAAGAGGTTGACTTTAAAAGTTCAACGACCAAGTACTTTTGGCAGCCGTTGAAGAAGACGAAAACTTGAAAACGAAAATATTGGTCCAGGATTTCAAAGCGGACCATTCAATTATCGTTCATCGTCTAAAACAGCTCGGATATGCATGGAAATTGGCTGGATTGATTCATCACAGACTCTCTAATAACAACAAAGCCGAATGTGTTAGAATTTGATAATTTTATTTTGAAAAAAAAAACGCTACTGAGTTTTTAAAAAACTGTGTTTAAAATGTGTTGCATACTGAGGTTTTCACCGTAACAAATCTATATAACGTTGTATACCCTTTTCTTACTTCTTGCTTCTGGTCGTATTTCCTTCTGGTCGACTTTGCTTCTGATCGTCTATTATCTATCTTGGTCTGGTATATCATCTAAGGTCTGGTCTTCTATTGAGGACTTCGGGTCTGGTTTCTGTTAGAGATCACTCCTTATCAGAAGCCCTGTGTCATTGTTAGTTTTTAGGTAATAAACACAAGACTTCGATTTACGTTGATGTTACTTTATTTCCAAATCCCCAAACCAGACATTCTGCGCAGATCCTTACATCTTGCTAGCTCGGCTTCTAACTTCTAACTGACTGAGTTACTTAGTATCCTTAAACCGGAACAGGGCCTTCTATGGGGGTTCCGGTTCTCACGAATCATCCCCCGCAAGGCAAGGTGAGAGGGAGGTCAAGCGCTGTCACTCACTCTCAAGGCCATCAGCTGCACTAATCGCCATTATGATTTCTACACTATTGCCATAAATATTAGGTATTTAATGATTATGTAACAAATGGAGTTTGAAAAGTAGCCATAAACAATGAATAAAACAAAAAAACATCTTTAGTATAAAGTAACCCAACAAGGGTTGACATGCCGTAAAACCAACCAAACAACCAGCCAACCAACCAATCACCGACCAAACGATATAATGATTGACATCGTGGAATGTTTTGACATATTTTTACCGTGAGTATTTATAATAACCATTGGTTTAACAGTTTTCTTTTCTCTTACTAAATTTGTTGAAAAAAGCTGCAATAACTATACTCCAACTCAATAGGTTAAATAGAAAAACTAAGTTTAAAAACTTTAAAAAAAAATATTTTTACCGTGAGTATTTATAATAACCATTGGTGTAATTTTTTCTTTTCTCTTATTAAATTTATTGAAAAAAAGCTGCAATAACTATACACCACTTAATGGGTTAAATAGAAAACTAAGTTTAAAAAGTGGGGTTAAAAGTGGAGTTGGAAAGTACCACCTAGAATAAATAAAACAAAAAATATCTTCAGCATAAAGTAACCCAACAAAGGTTGACATGCTGTAAGACCCAACCAACCAGCCAACCAACCACTAACTAACAAATAAAATGGTTAAAATCGTGATATGGTTTGACACTTAGCAATCGCCCGTTTATTTCACCGTGAGTATTTATAATAACCATTGGTTTAAGTTTTTCTTTTCTCTAATTAAATTTGTTGAAAAAGCTGTAATAGTTATAAACCAACTCAATGGGTTAAATAGAAAAACTAAGTTTAAAAAGTGGGGTTAAAAGTGGAGTTGGAAAAGTACCCGTCAAGAATAAATAAAACAAAAACATCTTCAGCATAAAATAACCCAACAAGGGCTGACATACCATAAAACCCAACCAACCAACCACCAACCAACAGATATAATGATTGAAATCGTCACATGGTTTAGCACTTAGCCCTCGTATATTTTTACCGCGTGTTCGAATAATAACCATTGGTTGAACTTTTCTTTCTCGTATTAATGAAACTGACATCGAGTAGGTGATATTTATTTAACGTGTCTAAATGTGTCAAAAAATGAGTCTGAAAAAATAGAGTACCCATCAAAACGAATAAAACAAAAAACGTCTTCATCATAAAGTAACCCAATGGGTTGACATGCCGTAAACCCAACCAAACAACTACCAATCAACAGACGAAATGGTTGATATCGTCACATGGTGTCGTATATTTTTACCGCTAGTAAGAATAATAACCATTGGTTTTACTGGTGGTTGTCTTTAAACGTTCAACGACCAAGTACTTTTTGATGGGTACTTGATGGGGATAAAATGGAGTTGGAAAAAGTACCCGTTAAGAATAAATAAAAAAAAACGTCTCCGCATAAAGTAACCAACAAGGGTTGACATACCGTAAAACCCAACCAACCACTAACTAACAAATAAATGGTTGAAATCTTCACATGGTTTGACACTTAGCCATTGTCCGTATATTTTACCGCGAGTGGGTTGAAATCGTCACATGGTGTCGTATTTTTACCGCTAGTAAGAATAATAACCACTAGTTTTGCCTTTCTTTTTGTCGTATAAGAAAACTGACATCGAGTGGGTGATATTTATTTAACGTGTCTAAATGCGTCTAAAAAAATGAGTTTATAAAAAAAAGAGTACCCATCAGAATCGAATAACCAAAAACGTCTTCATCATAAAGTAACCCAATGGGTTGACATGCCATAAAACCCAAACAAAACAACCACAAAATCAACAGATGAAATGGTTGATATCGTCACCTGGTGTCGTATATTTTTACCGCTAGTAAGAATAATAACCATTGGTTTTACTTTTTCTTTTTGTCGTATTAGGGAAACTGACATCGGGTGAGTGATATTTATTTTACGAGTCTCAAACTGACTTTACGGCCTTTCATTTTCACAGAGACAAAGGAAGATACGAGAATTTGTGGAATATAAAAACAAAGAAGAGAGAATTAATCAATAATTGGTCGGTGATCGATTCGATTGATAAATATTGTTTTATTGATCTTCTATCAATAAAGAGTCGTTAATAAATTGCGATAAAGTCGAGTCGTTTATTAGTGAAAGACATTGA
>CM042180.1:44009427-44014846 GCA_023376005.1 Doryteuthis pealeii | reverse complement strand
AAGAGAGATATTTAACCCATAACAAGTGACCCTAACAAGGACTACCACTTCCGGTCAGAAGTGGACCAGGGAGCAATGGTGATGAAAAAGGTACTTCACATATCCCCAAAACTGGAACCTCACCCATCAGATAGAGTTAACGTCATTCCGCAGGATTTAGGCCTGCAATCAGCCACCGCCTTCTAGCACCCGATGATTGATTAAAAAGGGGTTGGGGCTTGCCGTATATAATCGAGGGCAATGAGGTGTTGGGGGCAAATCAATATAGAGTCCTGAGGTGCTTGATGTGCGATGCCGAGTGTGCAACTACCTGAGCGTTTGAAGTCTGAAAGGGGGCCGGATCGCTGTATTCTGCGGAAGCATGGTATGAGGGAGAGCGCACTTAGACGATCCGCGGCGTTGGACGTTAGCTGGTAGTCCAAGAGAGATTGTCTCAGAATGAGCGTCTATATGGGGAGTATATTATGGTGGCAGCGGGACGTGCGATGAAACTGCTCATAGTATAGTGCCAACGGCTGGTTATAAGGTCCTAGTAAGCGCTGTGCAAATCGATAGGCCATTCTACAGGATGAGCGCCATCCTCACAGCGTCTAGGTGATGACATTAACACGTGCCGCACAGACTTGAGGACCGCCCATTGGGGGGCAGTACACTTACCCCGTCGCGGCCAAGAGGTCAGGTACGGCTGCACGGTTCAATTGCTAATCGGTACGCCATAATACCGCCCCACAACGCAGAAGCAGGGGTGGATCAAAACATGTGGAATATAAGCAGAGTCAATACACAAATGGTATTAATATAGTACGCAGATATAGGTGTTAAAGTAGGTATAGGATACGTATATGATAATAGTAGGATATTAAGATAAGAATTATCAGCCTTGGCGAGACGAGGGCAGGGATATGTGAGACATCAAGTCAAATTTTTATGATGGACAAGTGCTAGGGCCAGGTTTTAGTCTCAGTCTGAGAAGACCACAAGGTTCCCAGTATCTAACCTGCCGCATCGTCAACTAGCGTTATGTATATTCTATAGTAGGCAGACAGGGATATATGTGATGGGTAAGTTAGGGAGACTGATGGTAGATGTTATCGTGCTGCACACTCAGACGCAAAACAATCTCCTTTGTCAAACGGTAGTGAGAAGAGAGGAAGCAGACTCCTATTCCTCGCTGATTGGATTTGTTTATCATGACTTTAGGCCGCCCTGACAACGACTAATATACTATTTGAAATCTGAAGCCATGAATAAAATGAAGAAGCTGGAGGAAGGACAGGCGTTTTGCTTATATGATATAAATGCAATTGTGGGTAAGTGAAGTTAGACATAAAATACTCGTTTACCCGTCCAGAGGTGAAAACAGGCGTCAGTCAGTAAGGACAGTAAAAAGGAGAATGAGACAATACAGGGTAGAAAAATGGAAAGCAGCAGAGAAATGAATAAGAGGAGGAGAAAGAAAGGGAAATACAGTATGAGAATTGGATGAGTGATTCTTATGAATATTAGAATAGGTACTGGCAAAATGAGCCTCTGCATCGAGTTTTAAAAAGACGAATTAAAAATAAATGATAAAATCTATATTAAAAGTCAAACTTTGTCTAAATCGATAAGTAGTAACATAATGACCATCATTAAAAACAGAAAAATATCATTACATAGCAATTTATTTTTAATAGATTTAAAACTATTTGTTTTGGTCATATTTCCCGACATTAGTCCATTTTTTTGTTCTTGTTTTAGTAGTTTTAATTAGCTTTGTTTAACAATTTGAGTAATGTACATTACGCGATTGCAAAAAATTGACCAAAAAATCGGGTATATACCGATTGCAATTGAAATTTTTCAGTATTGATTTATCAATTAATCGAATTTGTATAATGCATCAGTTATTTTATTTAAAAAAACCTTTTAAAAAAAAAAAATTGGTAAGTTGTTGGTTTTTGCTTAATTGGAGAAAAAATTAATATATAAATTCATTTAAATGTGAAGCCTGATGTTAATTAAAAATGTATTTTTTAGATCTAAAATAAATTTCTATTTCAAGTGGGTCAAAGACTTCCTTGGTTTTTTAGATACAAAAAAGTAATAAGTTTGGATGAGCGAAATAAAGCTTGCTACTATTGAAAATGTACCCTCACCCATTTTTAAGCAGAAAGAATATCGATGTAAATTTTTCTTTTTATAAAGATAATAGCCAATTAAATAATTATCACGAGGAAGCAAGTAAAAAGAAATCTCCAGAAATCTCCAATATAACCATCCGTTTAACTTTTTCTTTTTCTCGTATTAGAGAAACTTGAGCATATCGGATTTGACGGAATTTTATTTGAACGTGATCTAAATAGATGTCAAAATGAGTTGGGAAAAAAAGTAAAGTGCCATCGCGGATGCAGGAATCGCAATAAACAAAACATCTTTCATCATAAAGTAACCCAATAAGGGTCGACATGCTCGTAAAACCCAACAAAACAAACCACCAATTCTACGATAAATGGTTGATAATTCGTCACATGGTACCCAGTAAATATTTTTACCTGCTAGTAAAATAAATAACCATTGGGTTTTAACTGTTGTTAAACGATTCAACGAACCAAACGTACTTTTGATGGGTACTTGATGGGGATAAAATGGAGTTGGAAAGAAGGTACCGGCGTTAAGAATAACATAAAAACAACAGAACGTTCAGCATAAGTAACCCAACAAAGGGTTGATAGCCGTAAAACTCCAACCCAACCAATCCCTGAATAACAAATAAAATGGTTAAATCGTCACATGGTTTTTGACAACTAGCCAAATTGCCGTATATTTTACCGGAAGTAGGTTTGAAATCCTCACATTGTGACGTATATTTTTACCGCTAGTAAGAATAATAACCACTAGTTTTGCCTTTATTTTTGTCGTATAAGAGAAACTGACATCGAGTGGTGATATTTATTTAACGAACGTGTCTAAATCTGCGTCTAAAAAAATGAGTTTTAAAAAAAAAGAGTACCCATCAGAAATCGAATAAACCAAAAAAAGTCTTCATCATAAAGTAACCCAATGGGTTGACATGCCATAAAACCCAACAAAACAACCAACAAATCACAGATGAAAATGGTTGAGATATCGTCACCTGGTGTCGTATATTTTTACCGCTAGTAAGAATAATAAACCATTGGTTTTACTTTTCTTTTTTGTCGTATTAGGGAAACTGACATCGGGTGAGTGATATTTATTTTACGAGTCTCAAAACTGACTTTTACGGCCTTTCATTTTCAAACTGAGACAAAAGGAAGACTACGTGAATTTGTGGAATATAAAAACCAAAAACGAATTAATCAATAATTGTCGGTGATCGATTCAATTGAAAATATTGTTTATTGATCTTCAATCAATAAAGAGTCGTTAATATTTCAAATCGGGGCGATACAAACCGTCGCAGAATGAAGAAGGAAGAGGTTTGACTTTAAAAGTCAACGACCAAGTACTTTTGGCAGCCGTTGAGAAGACGAAAACTTGAAAACGAAAATATTGGTCCAGGATTTCAAGCGGACCATTCAATTAATCGTTCATTCGTCTAAAACAGCTCGGATAATGCATGGAAATTGGCTGGATTTGATTCATCACAGACTCTCTAATAACAACAAAGCCGAATTGTTAGAATTTGATAATTTTATTTTGAAAAAAAAAACGCTACTGAGTTTTGAAAAAAACTGTGTTTAAAAATGTGTTGCACTACTGAGGTTTTCAACCGTAACAAATCTATATAACGTTGTATACCCTTTCTACTTTCTTGCTTCTGTCGTATTTCCTTCTGGTCGACTTTGCTTCTGATCGTCTATTATCTATCTTGGTCTGGTATATCACCTAAGGTCTGGTCTTCTATTGAGGACTTCGGGTCTGGTTTCTGTTAGAGATCACTCCTTATCAGAAGCCCTGTTCATTGTTAGTTTTTAGGGTAAATAAACACAAGACTTCGATTTACGTTGATGTTACTTTATTTCCAAATCCCCAAACCAGACATTCTGCGCAGATCCTTACATCTTGCTAGCTCGGCTTCTAACTTCTAACTGACTGAGTTACTTAGTATCCCTTAAACCGGAACAGGGCCTTCTATGGGGTTCCGGTTCTCACGAATCATCCCCCGCAAGGCAAGGTGAGAGGAGGTCAAGCGCTGTCACTCACTCTCAAGGCCATCAGCTGCACTAATCGCCATTATGATTTCTACACTATTGCCATAAATATTAGGTATTAATGATTATGTAACAAATGGAGTTTGAAAAGTAGCCATAAACAATGAATAAAAACAAAAAAACATCTTTAGTATAAAGTAACCCAACAAGGGTTGACATGCCGTAAAAACCAACCAAAACAACCAGCAAACCAAACCAATCACCGACCAAACGATATAATGATTGACATCGGTGGAATGTTTTGACATATTTTTTACCGTGAGTATTTATAATAACCATTGGTTTAACAGTTTCTTTTCTCTTACAATTTGTTGAAAAAAGCTGCAATAACTATACTCCAACTCAATAGGTTAAATAGAAAAACTAAGTTTTAAAAACTTTAAAAAAAAATATTTTTACCGTGAGTATTTATAATAACCATTGGTGTAATTTTTTCTTTTCTCTTATTAAATTTATGAAAAAAAGCTGCAAATAACTATACACCAACTTAATGGGTTAAATAGAAAAACTAAGTTTAAAAAGTGGGGTTAAAAGTGGAGTTGGAAAAGTACCCACCTAGAATAAATAAAACAAAAATATCTTCAGCATAAAGTAACCCAACAAAGGTTGACATGCTGTAAGACCCAACCAACCAGCCAACAACCACTACTAACAAATAAAATGGTTAAAATCGTGATATGGTGGTTGACACTTAGCAATCGCCCGTTAATTTCACCGGTGAGTATTTATAATAACCATTGGTTTAAGTTTTTCTTTCTCTAATTAAATTTGTTGAAAAAGCTGTAATAGTTATAAAACCAACTCAATGGGTTAAATAGAAAAACTAAGTTTAAAAAGTGGGTTAAAAGTGGAGTTGGAAAAGTACCCGTCAAGAATAAATAAAACAAAAACATCTTCAGCATAAAATAACCCAACAAGGGCTGACATACCATAAAACCCAACCAACCAACCACCAACCAACAGATATAATGATTGAAATCGTCACATGGTTTAGCACTTAGCCCTCGTATATTTTTACCGCGTGTTCGAATAATAACCATTGGTTGAACTTTTTCTTTTCTCGTATTAATGAAACTGACATCGAGTAGGTGATATTTATTTAACGTGTCTAAATGTGTCAAAAAATGAGTCTGAAAAAATAGAGTACCCATCAAAAACGAATAAAACAAAAACGTCTTCATCATAAAGTAACCCAATGGGTTGACATGCCGTAAAACCCAACCAAACAACTACCAATCAACAGA
>CM042180.1:44004427-44006927 GCA_023376005.1 Doryteuthis pealeii | reverse complement strand
TAAGGGAGAAAAATGAAAAATGTTAAGTGAATGGTGAATGTGTAAATATAATGTTATTTACAGTTATTTTTTATGTGTGCGTTTATATACAAAAGCTGATGACGTGATCATTGCATGCGAAAAAACGGAAAATGAAGATCATAAGATGACGCATATAGAACGTGAATAGGCCGAGAGGAAATGTTAACATTGATATGACGTATTTCATATGGATATTAATGTTTAGAAAATAAGAAAATTGTTAATAGATAAAACGTTTAATATATATACAGACAAAACAATACATAAGCACATATATATCCATATATACGCAGATCAATGCATAACCATACACAGACACACACACACACACACGCACACACACACACACACATATATATATATAATATATATATATATATATATATACACACACACAAAATATATATACGCATGCATAGACATATCACGTTGCATTGTTATGACCGGGGTTTGCAATCTTATAACCACCGATTATTGATTTGCCTATGTGTTTGGATATGTTAAAGAAACCAGGTCTATAGTTAACATTATCAATGTTGCTTATAGCTCTAGCTTGGGAAATTTGTCTAAGTCTTTTGTCATGGATATACGCTAACATATACACATTATCGAAATCGAAATTATGTTTATCATTTAGTATTTGTTGGAAGAGACATTTTTCATTTTTCTCCCTTAAAAAAAAATATTTTGCATTGTCCTGATGATAGTTTATCATAAACCCCAAATACTTAAGTATACACATATAAAATTGTTTCCTTTGATCATACTATCTATCTATCGATCTATCAATCTGTACAAAGAAGACAAACACACAACGTAAGTTTAATACATGTATTGACAAATAGTGCAAGAATATGTTGCAAATTTTGTTGGCATTTGCTACGAGACTTATCTGTGAGGTGAAATACTGTTCGTGGAGAAGTGTCACGAGCAAGGGCATTCTGGTTGCTGTGGTTGTAGCGTTCCCCAGAAAATAATTTATCAAAAATCAGGGAATTATCGGATTTTAACTAATTTTTTAGTGTTTATTTATCAATGAACGATCTTTAAAATACATTACTTATTTTATTTCAAAACTTTCTCATTTTTTCAGGTCACTTAATTTTGACCCCACCTTATGTTCGGGACGTAACTTTTTTATTTTTATAGTTTACTAATTACAGTATAAATAAAGAGGACTGACTTCTGATTTAGGTCGGAAAATTAAAACGGAAAGTTTTTTTGGTGGTATCCAATGACAGTTTACGAATTAACATTTTGCGAATTGGGTTACGATTTTAGTGGATTAAGGTTGTTTTTAATTACGCATTGCTTAAAAAAATAAACAACAAAAAAACCCAAATTATTATACATTTAATTAACCATTGAAATTAATTATTGAATCTATCATTGAGACAGTTGTTTGTGTTAGTATTGCAATGTATAATTTCAATTAAACTTAATTTATTAAAAAAATGTTCAACATTAAATGTATAGTAATTTGGGTTTTTGTTGTTGTTGTATGTTTCTTCTTTCGAATGGAAAAAGTTTTTTCAAGATAAAATTAATACAAGGGAATTCTGATTGCTGTGGTTGTAGAGTTCTGTAGAGACACATCTGTTTTTGTCGGTTCTCGTCCGATAAGTAAAAGTAGGGGATACTCTTTTAGAAGCTTCTCGCCTGGGTAACTGTTCTTTTAAATGACGGTGGATGGGGCCCTTCTTAAGTTGACTATTTAGGTCCTCAGCCTTCTGATAAGTATGCTGTCGAAACGGCCTTCAGTAGTATGCTATGGGACAGCCTTAGAAAGTATGCTGGTTAAGGGCAAGGTGATGGGAGCACTTATATTAGCGACTCGCTTTGGTGACAATCTCCAGATATCTATCGAGCCAACCAAATTGGATGAATTATGTGTATAATGCTTATTGAAAGGACAAAAAAGTACTTATTATTACTCATGAGATTTGTCAATCGATTGATCTATGCAAATGCGAAATATTTTGGTTGATTGGTAAAAGCCATTGATAAAATTTTGCAATTTTAATTAGGCGGAATCTTTATTTTCTATCGTCCACAATAGAAAATATACATAAACACGTGTCTGTGGATAATTTATTTATTAATATATACTCCCAATTTGGTTGAGCTCTCTAAATAGGGATTTAATTGTAAAATTCACCGTTCTGGCATGTAGCTAACCCTCACTTTGTTTACAAAGTTCGAGGACTCTAGTGAATTCATTTCTGCTTAGAAATGTATCAATTAAATATTCTCCTATATTTGACAGCTGTTGCTGGCCGCATCGGTAAGAGACATGGCGAACGAAAATTCATTCAGGTCTCAAACCCGGCCAGGGGTAGCTGTTAAAGTGTAGCCACACTGATGGGAGGTGAAACCTCAAAACACGTGTCTGTGGATTACTTATTTATTAATATATACTCCCAATTTGGTTGAGTTCTCTATATAGGGATTTAATTGTAAAATTCACCGTTCTGGCATA
>CM042180.1:43976927-44001927 GCA_023376005.1 Doryteuthis pealeii | reverse complement strand
TATATATAGTGATTGTATTTAATTCAACAATATTCAACATTTTAGTAAAAAGTACGTATTAACATAAGTCAGAAGACTATACTCATTTCGACATATTCATGATTTATTTAAACATATCCACACACACACACACACACACACACAAACGCACATACACACACACACACACATATATATATATAGTTTGGTTTGGTTTGTTTTGTTTTACGGCATATCAACCTCGGTGGGTTATTTAATGCCGACAAAGTTGTGAAATAAATGCATTCTTAATGCATAATACAATTTTGTTTATCAGCTCATGTTTTTCTATTTAACCCATAGATGGGACTCTAACAGGAACTACCACTCCGGGTCAGAGTGGACCAGGAGCAATGGTGATGAAGGGGTGCTCCACATTCCCCAAACCTCCAGAACTGGAACCTCACCATCAGATAGAGTTTAACGTCATTCCCAGGACATGTAGACCCTCAGTCACGGCCTTCTAGCACCCATATGATAAAAAGGGTTGGGGCTTGCCATAAGGGCAATAGGGTTGGGAAAATCATATAGGTGCTAGGGCTTGACGTGACCAGCCGATTGATCGAAGGGGGCCTCTCCGACCGCCCGTCTAGCCCAAGATAGGGCCAAAGTGGAATATTGCAAGTCATGAACTGCTCATCCACCTAGGTTCTATCCTTAAGCCATCAGGTGTCGCCATCCACGGCCAACAGGTGGCCCCATTGGGGAGTCTTACCCCTCTGCAGAGTTGGTTGCATTCTAACGCCCCAACCGACAGGGCAGCCAAATAATCGTAAAAGCAATCTGATATCAAAATGACTTTATTCTGCATTAAATGACTTGAAAAGGGTTGATATGCTGGAAACCAACCACAACAACACAGGTTTGTCGAAAATAAGACG
This sequence comes from Doryteuthis pealeii, assembly GCA_023376005.1. Taxonomy (NCBI): domain Eukaryota; kingdom Metazoa; phylum Mollusca; class Cephalopoda; order Myopsida; family Loliginidae; genus Doryteuthis; species Doryteuthis pealeii. Next base: position 44,001,028 of record CM042180.1, on the reverse strand, counting down.
TTTTTCAAAAGATCTGGAATTCAGTGTCCATAATTTAGTTTCACTCACAGGTCACTGAATAAAATTGTTTATGTTTCCCGCGTGTATTTAACACTCCCGCCATTTTGTTTATGGAATAAGTGATGAAGAAGAAAGAGAATTTTGTAAATCCTCCCGGAAACAACATTTCTGTTGTGCAAAATGATCTTTATCAATTGAGCGAAAGGAACCCATCCACTTGGGAAACCACGTGGCTTTCCAGTTTGGTTTTGTCATGGTTTATGACAGAAAAATATGGTATAGCGTAATATAATATTAACCCTCTTAGGGTCATTTAATGATGTTTCTTAAGTTGTGACCCAATTACGTATTGAATAGATCTAAGATATAACCCCTACAATACCATATTCTTCGCACCGTTTAATCCTTTTAAAACATTTAACGATATTTTACAATAGTCAAAAATATGTAACGTTTGAGTGGGCGAGCACGGGATAATGGAATTCTCATTATCATCTGTGACTCGGTTCGATAGCCTGGAAGTCGGACGATACAGAAGATTTCGTGACTTCTCGGCTGTTAAGGTTTCTTTTGGATCGATTTGTCAGACGAAGGGAGGGTTGACCCGTTGACCTCTTAAGTGACACGTGGAATAATATCTAAACTGGTGGAATTTGGGGGAACATTGAGAACAATCGAAGGTTCGACGATATTCTAGAACATTCCACAACGATCTCTATATAACGAGTTGGCCTTAGATTGTTGGGCTTAGGGTTTTGCCGAGGTTAGTCGGAGGCGAGCGACTGGGTCGGGAATCGAGATTGGTGTCGCTGAGGTGTGAAACCTGATAATTGATATTTACCGTTGGAACGAAGTTAAAATATTTCCGAAAGATTTAGCGAGGTTAATCTAAAGTGTGGAAGAATTCTTTTTGGGGTCGGCTGATACTGTTGCATGTCTTGCAACGGAAGATTCCTCTTCCGGTCAAAAAGAAAAGGGAAATATAAAAAAATATATATTTAAAAAAAAGGGGAACGGAAATAACTGAGATATAGCCTGCTGGGGCCTCTTGAATATCTGCAGCAGAACCGAAGCGTCCATATAAGAAGCGATTAAAGAACCGTGAGAAATTTGCCTAAGCAAAAGCCGAGCACTCGAATCCAGCTTCTTAAGGCACAAATTAGCAGAATCCGAAGATTTACTGGTAAATTTATATTGAGCGGCGTCACAACGTTACATATTACGATTTAGCATCGTAAAGGCCACCGTGTAAAGACCCCGATACGTTACACACACACACACACACACACACACAACCATATATATATATATATTTCATAATTTCATACTGTCGGATTAAAATATTATATATATTCATATTTATATATTTGATATATAAATATATTAATTTTATATAATTTCATATATATTTATATATTTAATATTATATTTAATTATATTTATATATATTCATATATATTTATATATTTAATATATAAATATATTAATTTTATATATATTCATATTTATATATTTAATAAATAAATATATTTTTCAATGAATATATTATATATATTCATATATCATATATTTCATACTGTCGGATTAATATATTATATATATTTCATAATTTCATACTGTCGGATTAATTTCCGTCTATTTTTCATATTTGTCAAATGAAAAAACAATATATCTGGACTTTTACACCTTGAAGACTTTCATCTAAAACTCTACGGACTTATCAACACCACAAGTAAATTTTGGAACTCTAACATCTTTCTTCAAATTACACTGTGGACTTGTATATCTTTAACAGCTGAAATATATCCTAAACAATTTTGATACCCACTTTACATTTTTTATATAATTTTTACAACAAACTCTTTTGAGTTTTACTATAGACTATAATGCTTTTGATTTAAAAATTAAAAATAAAATTTATTTTATTTTTAAAACAGAACATGCATTTTTCAAAAATTTTCAGCGGTGAATTCAGCGTTCGTTTTTGTAAACAGTCTTTTAACGGATATCTCTCTTCCCGTCTATGTCGCTCGTGATGAAGACCAACCCATCGATTTGGTCGAAACAGATCTGTCAGCAATTTACATAACAAACATCATATGTTTTTTTCAAAATATTAAATTCATACTGTCGAATTAATTTCCATCTATTTTTCATATATATATATATATATATATATATATATATATATATATATATATATTTACTTATTTATTTATTCTTTATAGTGTGCAATAAATCTAAGGTGCAATTGTCACCATTGGTTTCTAAGCATTTTAACCACTTTTCTTTCTAGGTAGCTTCAAACAAAGGTATTACATACACAACTCAACGCAAATACCAGTACATGTAATATATATATAATATATATATATATATATATATATATATATATATATATATATATAATGATTTTTAATATTGATGATATAGTTTGCTATATTTGCTGAAGAGTGCTCAATATGAGTTAGAAAGCATATATCTCTGTGTTAGGATAGTGTAAACATCGAGATAACTTGTCTTGGGTATTGCATTAAACTGCATCTACAGGTGCAGTTTCAATTTTGGTGCTCTGGGGAGTGTGAAGTACCTCTTCATTAACATTACTACCAGGTCCACTCTTTTCTTCTTTTTTTTTCTTCTTTTTCTTCTTTTTTTTTCTTTTTTTTTTCTTCTTTTTTGCAACATCAAGGTTTTTGTTTTGAACTCATATGACTTTTGTCTCCGCTCTTAACAACACGGAGTAAAAACAAGCTCTGATGATGATTTTCATAAAATCGAAATATTGTTCAATATCAGCTATGTTATAAAATGTTTTCACTTTAACAACATTTTGTGGTGTTTTCATATCCTTTTATCTATACTCATAATATATATATATATATATATATATATATATATATATATATATAAACTTCGATAGTAATAAAGAAAGTCTTAGATTTATATAGTTTGTAACTACACAATACTAACTTTTGGCTAGAGAAAAATATATATATAAAAAAGAAACACCAAATCATATATACCTCCCGAAGCTCAGTCGGTAGAGCGTTCGGCTAGAAACCACAAGGTTCCTAGTTCGATACCGGTCCTCGCCAACTCAGCGTATGAGTAGCACAGGGATCTGTGCGGTAAAGTAAGGAGCTGATGGTAGGTGTGGCGCTCCACCTCAGATGCTAAAACAATCTCCTTGGTCTAGCGCTATTGAAAAGGGGATAGACTCCCTCGTTGACTGGCTGATACCGATATTAGGCCGCCCCGTCGACTTTACTTTTTTACTATAAAAAGGGTCAAAAGAAAAAAATACTGGAGGGGTTGCTTAAGTTGAATGTACTAAAGTGCTTCATACACAAAGTAGAGCGAATAAATAATAAAGTAAACCTAATGACTCAGAGAATATCTACCGAGGTTTCTCCTAACGGAACATCGGGATAATTAGGAAGCCAATTAAAATTGATCTGTTGAAAGAAGACATGCCACAAAAACTATAAACTTTTTTTTAACTTTGGTTTTTTTAAATAAGAATGACTGAGGCAGTTCCAGTGTAAAAATATACGAATAAGCTGCATTAATTATAGCATAATTAATGAATTAAATCAAATTTAATTAAAGATATTGTACAAATTAAAATGTATTTGTTTGTAAAGTTTATTTCTCCCTTTATTAAATTATTTTCATTAATTTAGATAAAAAGCAAAAATAAGTTTTAAAAGAATGAGTTTTTAAAACATTGAGCTTGACAAACGCCGAAAAGATGTCACACTCTGTTATGGTTTAGCGATCGTCGCATTTGTTTTGCGCGGAAAGTTCGAAAACCCAAAGGAAAATTGAACAAAGAGACTGGAAAGGGAAGTAAGGACTTCCGGCTGAGGGACAAAAAGAAAGATTAAAATGCGTAGGCGTGTCGTCAATACAAAAGCGATAGGGTTAAGCATTCAGCGGTCAGTGAGGACAGTCAGTCGGTTGAGTGAGTTCATTCGGACAGCAGGCGAGAAAGAGAGAGATTGACACGCTCTCCCCTCCCTTGGGGGGGGGGCGTACCCGTTACTTAGCCACCATTCAACAAAGCCCCACGTGTGGCAGATAGCAGTTTTGTAGTCCCATCTTGACTTCCTCATTTAGTAGCCGCCAACGTCAAGTTCCATGCCCTGTACACGCATCACCGAGTTAGAAGAAGAAGCAAATAAAGAAGCCCTTTTAAATATGATACAGCATGCCTTGTGATTTCATTAAGCAGTATACCAGCAACGTATACGATTGAGAGTAGCATGCAACATATATCTGATATGGTACTGTGACAACCCCACTATGCAACAACTCTATCCCATTCCGTCTTTGATAAGTAAGTCGTTTCAAATAAACAACTATTCCTCTTCTTGTTTCTCTCAAAATTAATTTAGTCTCGAATTGATAAGTCTTACCATGACTTCTCACCCAGTCAAAAAAAAAAGTCAATCTATATCTTTCGATCTGACATAACATTCAACAACGTAACAATTTACACTTGAGGAAGGATGAAGAACACTTCGGTTGGAACTTTGTTTCAGCAACAAAGATTAAGTTACTCGTAAAAAGAAAAAAAGAAAATGTACGGAATAATAAAATTATTTCATCTTAGAACTTCAAACGAAACGGTAAAAACTAAGAATATATTTTGGAAATGTTGTGCAGAAGAGAAACATAGAGGGTAATTTATGAGGAAGTGCGTCCCGGTCTCCTGCCCCAGAATTGGCTACCCGGTGACTATTAAAATAACGACTCCCACCAGCTATGTCAATCTCAGGTTTTCTTTTATTCATGTTTGCTTAATGTATTGTTTTTAGTTGAATAAACAGAAATTACGACAAAAAAGAAGCCGACACCCCACAAATACATTTTCTTGTAGAAAATATCTATCTCCATTTTTCATATCTATCTATATTATTTTGTTATGTCTATCTCAGTCTATTCCAAACTATATATCCATCTCATATCTAACAAGAATTGACGACAAATTACGATAAATAAACAAGAATTACGACAAGTTTCTATAAATGAACAAGATTACGACAAATTACGATAAAAATAAGAATTACGCCAAAAAAGAGAAGCCCCCTCTAAAATACATTTAACGCCCTAAGTTGGTTGTTTTCTTTCAGGTAACACCGACATAGCTGGGACGTTTTTTAATAGTCCCCGGGTAGCAATTTCTGAGGCAGGAGACCGGGACGCACTTCCTCATAAATTACCACATAGAGAATAACAAGTTTTCGGTGCGTGATCGAAGCCGTTAAATGTTTTAGTTTATAATTCTTATTTAAGATTTAACGATAAACAAAGCTAAGAATTAGTGTATTATAATATTCGTTTTGTTTACATTTTTGAAACAATTTAATTCTTTTAAGCGAGCTTCCTTGCCTGTTGATTTCACATCTTTTTTTACCGTATTAAAATGTAACAATAAAATGCTAAGAATTAAATACTTACAAATGTTTGTATTACAATTTCTTTTTTCTTTTCTTTTTTCTAAAACTCTTTTAATAAAAGGATGTCGTTCAGAAATAGTATCACACAATTTGTAAAATTTGTTTTTGTCAGATACAATATAATTGCAAAAATCGTCTGTTTGTTTATTTTTAAATATTTGAAAGTGAAACTTACCAGTGATGAGTTAAAATATGAACTTTTCATTTGAGGATTTGGGGTGCCTATTGGATACTTGGTCCATCTTTTTTTCTTCATTTTTATGAAAGATTTGAATATTATTTCCTTTGTTTTTTTGTAGGATGAGTTTGGATATTCAGAAAAAATTAAATACTGATTAAAAATGGATATATTTTATTGTAAAACGAAAGTATTAATAATAAAAACAAAGTTGAGTTATTATTAATCGTTAAATTAAATGTTTTTGTTACGACAAATTACGATAAATAAATAAGAATTACTACAAATTTCTATAAATGAACAAGAATTACTTCAAATTACGATAAATGAACAAGAATTACAACAAATTACAATAAATAAATAAGAATTACGCCATAAAAGAGAAACCCTCCCTCTAAAATACATTTAACGCCCTAAGTTGGTTGTTTTCTTTCAAGTAACACCGACATAGCAGGGGACGTTATTTTAATAGTCACCGAGTAGCAATTTCTGAGGCAGGAGACCGGGACGCACTTCCTCATAAATTACCACATAGAGAATAACAAGTTTTCGGTGCGTGATCGAAGCCGTTAAATGTTTTAGTTTATTTTTCTTATTTAAGATTTAACGATAAACAAAGCTAAGAATTAGTGTATTATAATATTCGTTTTGTTTACATTTTTGAAACAATTTAATTCTTTTAAGCGAGCTTCCTTGCCTGTTGATTTCAAATTTTTTTTACCGTATTAAAATGTAACAATAAATGCTAAGAATTAAATACTTACAAATGTTTGTATTACAATTTCTTTTTTTCTTTTTTCTGTTTTCTAAACTCTTTTAATATAAAAGGATGTCGTTCAGAAATAGTTGTCACAATTTTTAAAATTTGTTTTTTGTCAGATACAATATAATTGCAAAAATCATCAGTTTGTTTATTTTTAAATATTTAAAGTGAAACTTGCCAGTGATGAGTTAAAATATGAACTTTTTATTAAGTGAATGATTTGGGTGCCTATTGGATACTTGGTCCATCTTTTTTTCATTTTTTTATGAAAGATTTGAATATTATTTCCTTTGTTTTTTTGTAGGATGAGTTTGGATATTCAGAAACAATTAAATACTGATTAAAAAAGGATATATTTTATTGTAAAACGAAAGTATTAATAATAATTGAGTTATTATTAATCGTTAAATTAAATGTTTTTGTTTATTATTGTTATTCACTTCGCTGTAAAAATAATTCAATCAATAAAACCACATACAAATTAAATATTTAGAAAGATTATTTTCTTTTCTTTCGAACCAAATAAATATTCTAAAATTAGACCGGTGATATGCGAGAAATTCCAAGCTGAAATGATTTGGGCACAAATTTGTCAACTTCAAATTACCAGCAGCAGCGCCATTTTAAATCACAGTTGATATAGGCAGCAGCCAGCAATTTTTTTTTTAATATTAGCAGTAGCAGTTTTTTCATTTTCCTTTAGCTTCACCCTGTGATCTGCTGGAACTGCAAAATCCACCAGTTGACAAGTTATTCTTTTTTGTTTATCAACACTAGGTCTGGTCTTCCTGCTGGAATAGGGTGATCCGGTTTTTATCTATTATTATTATATTATTATTATTATTGTTGTTGTTGTTGTTGTTAAGAAACAGGCATTCTATATTATATTTTGATTATTACCACATTGTCTTTATTTTCACTTATTTTGAGTTTTTCACATCAGCAATAGCTGATGGTATTTCACTGAAGTCTGAGTAACAACAAGTCTCTTCAGGTCTCCAGGACTCTTCTGAGTAATTCTAGCCGATTGTAGCAGTGCAGTAGTCTGGATGGTCTCAATTCTTCCTCTGATTTCTAGATCCTCCAGTCTATTATCACAAATCATTTGATTTTTGTTTAATTAATTAATTATAAATTTAATTTAAATCCGCAGTGGTTGGTAGTGTAGTGGTAGTTAGTGCGCTGACACTTTGTCTATTGCTTGTGTCATTTAAAAAGCCGAATGAATATGCAACGCTTATTACATTATTAACCATTTCGTTTCTGCCTCCACACAGTCTGTACTTGCTATTCTGCTGCGGCTTATCTATTTTTATTTTAATATAGTACGTTCTGATGGAATTTCTTATGCTGCGATTATCAAAAATTCGGTTTCTCTCTTAGATTTCCTCTTCTTAGCCATGTCCATTCTCTTTTGGTGTGATATCTTCAGAAGATCACTGAACTGAGTCGTCTGTTATGGCATTTCTTGTTAAATGAATTTTTTTCTGAAAAAGAGATTTTTATCTCGAAATTCAAGAAAAATACAGGTTAACACACAAACACCATTCTTACCTTATTCTTTAACACCTGCATTGTGATATGCCTTCAAAATCAACCTCCAAACCAATATAACACATGCTTCAAGCATTTATAAAACTATAAACATATATATATATATATATATATATATATATATATATATATATATAATGAACGAAAAGTGATAAGACAACCAGGAATATTTGTTATATGTTTTTATTCTCAACCTTTTCGACCTTAGGTCATCGTCAGGAGAAAATTCTTTACTTGAAGAAATTGTTTTTAGAAAAGTTTTTTGAAAGGGAGGCATTATAAAGAATTTAGAAATTGAAATATTTTTTGAGGGTTTGACATGCTATTATAATCCGGGTAGAGGAATGTATTAGTAGTAGCGAGTCCATCTGTTCCGTGAAAAAACCCCTCTTTGAGGTGGATTCTTTTTTAATGCTCTTATATATGTGAGGAAGGGTTCTTAGGACTTATGTGTATAACCATATATGTACACATATAAATGTATGTATGTGTATACATATATGTGTGTGAGAGTGAGTGTGTGTGTGTATCTCGGTACTGTGTGCGTGACTTTTAGATTTTCAAATGAATGAAAGAGTGGTTTGTTTGATGTGGGACAGTCGGTGTTTGTTTATTTAGGTGTTATTGACCCCCACATTTTTTTTTGTCACCGACTTTTTATTGCCAGGGTAATGAGTCTAATTTTTGGTTAAATGCAAATGGGTAAAAACTTCTTATCTTTTTTATCCATCTGTACACACACACATATAATATATATATATTATAAACATTTTTTTGTGATGAACAAAAAATACAGTGCTCAACCACAAATTGTGAGAGCTATTATTTATTTATTTAATTTGTTCAGTTTTTTTTAATTAAATAAATGCTTATTATAGACAGCTACCCAGGTTGTTTTGCAAGGTCGCAATCATCAGGCTGTCAAATTAGATCTTATGGTGTTTATTTGAAGATCCTTTCTTGATTATATATAACATCAAGAAAGGATCTTCAAATAAACACCATAAGATCTAATTTGACAGCCTGATGATTGCGGCATAGCAAGACAACCTGGGTAGCTGTCTATAATAAGCATTTATTTTTTTTTAAAATCAACAAATTAAATATATATATATATATATATATATATATATATATATATATATATATATATATATAGAGAGAGAGAGAGAGAGAGAGAGGGAGAGAGAGAGAAATGTAAACTAGTAGATATCTTCTTTTCAACTCAACCGGACACTTTGTGTGTCTGTTCTCCAGCGCCTGTTATTAAGATTATCTTGTAGAATCCAGCAAAGGCATTGCGTTCGATCCATTGTGGGTGATTTCTCGGTTTGGCTGGGGTAGCAGATTAAACCAACTTAAGAAATCTATTTGATGGCATCTAAATTCCATTAGTTCCATTAGATACAGAATAAGGCCAAGTGAAAGTCAGAGAAATCGGTAATGTCTTGGTAAACTTTGCTTAACTGAATAACTCAATTTTATCTTTAAAAGAGAAACGTTCATGGTTGGTTGGTTGGTTGGTTGGTTGAATTCTCTGGTATGTCAACCCTAGTTGGGATATGTTGGGTCGAAAACATTTTCTTTTATTCTTTATTAGGACCATATGACCTTTAGGCACCCCTTTTGCGATCTCGATACATAAGGACATGTTTTTCATTTACACCGTCAAAATTCGGTTGTTTGTTAGTAGTTAGGGTTAGGGGTTAGGGTTAGGGTTATGGGTTAGGGTTAGGGTTATACATATATAAAGGACAGTTTGTATGTATGTCCAGAGGAAACTAGGAAAATAAAACAATTAATGACAAAATAAATATATATATATTCACATTCACTATCACCAGGTCTTGGTTTTTGAGCAAAAATTATGAAGAGTTGATTTATATTTGTGAGGATAATTAGAAAATAGAATGAAACATGGACCTTATACTCCCACCAAGAGCGGCGGCTAAATACCTTCTACCTTCGCTGCCTTAGACGTTTACTGGGCATCACCTGGCGGGACAGGATCACTAACACAGCAGTCCTAGAGAGAGCTCAACTCCCCAGCCTGTACTCTCTACTGAGTCAACGTCGTCTCCGATGGTTGGGTCATGTACGTCGGATGGATGATGGACGAATCCCGAAAGACATCCTGTATGGAGAGCTAACATCTGGTAAAAGACAGATTGGTCGCCCCCTACTGCGATTCAAGGATGTCTGCAAAAATGATCTCAGGTGCTTTGGCATTGTCCCTTCCAGCTGGGAAAATTTGGCTCAAGACCGCCCTCGGTGGCGGCAGAATCTCCATAGAGGCCTGTAAACGTCAGAATTCACCCTGATACAACATCATGAAGCTAAGAGGTCCATAAGAAAGCAACGGCAACAAAGCATCGGATCATCATCATCTACAGGGACAACCTACAAATGCAAAATCTGTGGTCGAGAATGTTTCTCAAACATAGGACTTCATAGTCACAGGAGGCGCAGCAACTTCAGGGGCACACAAAAACTTTTATCATAGTCTTTCGAGACTGAATTGCCAATGACATATATATTCACATTCACTATCACCAGGTCTTGGTTTTTGAGCAAAAATAATGAAGAGTTGATTTATATTTGTGAAGATAATTATAAAATAGAATTTGAATGATAACAGCAGGGATTTTTTTTTTGGCATTTAATATTTTAAATAGAAGACATTTATTTTTATTTTCAGAGAGGCTGGATCAACACAAGGTCTTTTTTACATAGGGATTTAAATGGGGCATCCTGTGAGGATCTAACTTGCAATTCAACAATAATGGATCTGCTAGACTATCTTTTTACCTTGATCTCTACTCAGGCGATGCTGGGTAACCACTTCTAGTCTATTAATAATGGATATACGGTCTCAATAGGGTTAGGGTTAGGGTTATGGTTAGGGGCTAGGGGCTAGTTTTATGATTTTAAAAAATCTCTAAAAATTGTCTGTTAACAAACAACCGAATTTTGACGGTGTAAATAAAAACATGTCCTTATGAATCGAGATCGCAAAAGGGGTGCCTAAAGGTTATAAGGTCCCTGTATTAATGGGTATTCAATTTATTTTTTATTCAGTTTTATAAAATTTTGATCAATCTAATCCACAGATGAACAAAAATTAGAAGAAACAATATATTTCGTTGGTTGTTTGTATTTTACAGCATGTCAACCCTTGTTGGTGTATTTTATGCCGAAGACATTTTGTTTTATTCTTTCTTAATTAAGAATTCGATTTCTTTTTTAAATTCAATTTTCTAAAATTTTGATCGATCTAATCTATTAATCTATTAATAATGGAGATTCGCTTCCGGTTTTTGTCTGTAACAAAAACTACGTCACTGCTTACGTCACATTACCCATAATCATCATAACATAGAATAAATACACTCAAAATTTGAACATGCAACATTAGACAGTCATCATTGTTTTTTAAAACAAGTTTTAATAAATACATGACTGGTATTATAATAATCTTCATACAATGACTGCTATTTACACAGTAGCATTGCAACTAACAAAGCTTTCATCAGATGATGACTCTGGGTTCAGGCATGGTTTCGGGGCCGAAACATCATTACTAATAACCCAGAGCGCCCCAGCAGTATCTCACGATACCACCAGACTTTGTCGGTTTGATGTCACAATGTAGGACTGCCATATCCACGCTGATGCGGTTAGAGCTTTCTCCTGGATCTTTTTTAAGTATTTCCTCTTGTCTGGTAGAGAAAGTCCAAGTTTAGACAAAAATGCCGAGGTTGAGTTGGCAAGAAATCCCCGACATCCGACTTCAATGGGAAATACATCCGTTATCCATCCGTTTCTGACGCATCTATCTCTATATAGTTTGTTTTATTTTAATACATATTTAAAGTTTACATTTCAAATTGTTTTATTTTTTAATCCTTTAATGAATTTGATGATTTTACTTACTTAGGGTACAAACTCGCTGACATTGAATTTTTTACTCCCACCCTTCAGGCAATATGTTTTTAAAATCTACTTTTACATCGCCAGGAGGTTGTTTTTTTTTGTTTTTTTTGTACTAATCTTTATAAGGGACCTTGAAAAAAAAAAGAAAAGAAACAATACAATAAACAGATTTTCAAATCTGAAACATCTCCCATCTTTGAGGGGTTTGCTGATTGGTTGGTTGGTGGGGATTTTACGGCATGTCAACTCTTGTTGGGTTATTTTATGTCGAATACATTTTCTTTTATTACTATAGGGACCGGGTTAGCTCAGTCGGTAGAGCGTTCGGCTAGAAACCACAAGGTTCCTAGTTCGATACCGGTCCTCGCCAACTCATCGTATGAGTAGCACAGGGATCTGTGCGGTAAAGTAAGGAGCTGACGCTAGGTGCGGCGCTCCACTTCAGACGCCCAAAAAATCTCCTTGGTCTAGCGCTATTGAAAAGGGGATAAATTCCTTTGCTGACTGGCTGATACTGATTTTAGGCAGCCCCGACGACTTTTTTTTTTTACTTACATTTTCTTTATTTTTTATTAATCGGAATTGAATTTCTTATTTAAACTCAGTTTTTTTCCAGATTTTATCTATTTAATCTTTATAAAAAAAATGTAAAAAACAATACAATTTGTTTGGTTGGTTGGATTTTATGGCATTTTAGGGATTTTATAACGCTAGATCAAGGAGATGTTTTTTGCGTCAGGGATTGAGCCTCACACCTGCCACGAGCTCCTTACTTTACCACTCAAATACCTGTGCTACTCATACCTTGAATTGGCGAGGGCCGATATCGAACCCGGAACCTTAGGGTTCTTTGGCTGATACTCTAGCGATTAAGATATATATATATATAATAAAATAAATGTATAATGGTTGTACATATCTGTTTATTTGATTATAAAGGAACAGTCACAACCATTTGGTTTCATGCATACGTAAGCTCAAAAAATCTTCAGATTCTTTTAGCACTCTACCAATAATACTGCATTTTTGGCACACCGTTCCACTATAAGCTGAAACAGTGACAATCCTACACTATAGTACATATATACATATATATAATTATATATATATAATTATATATATGTATATATTATATATATATGTGTGTGTGTGTGTGTGTGTATATATATATATATATATATATATATATATATATATTATATATATATATATATTATATATATAAACAACAGTATAATTTAGACAATTAATAATATACACAGCCTTGCTGATAGAACTGAAAATTCTTGGTCTACAAATATATACTCTTTTGCGTCTGGTATGGAGCACGACACCTACCATCATCTCCTTATTTCACAACACAAAACACAGATCCCTTTGCTACTCATAGCCTGATAGTTGGCAAAGGCCGGTATCGAACCAGGAACCTTATGGTTCACTAGTAGGACACTCTACCAACTGACCTAAACCGGTCCAAGAAACTACAATCTTTTTTGCGTGTTGTTTTTTTGTTTTGTTTTCATATATTTTCCAAAGACCCACGTGACTTTAGGTCTATTTTAATTAACTCAAATAAGTAAGAATAAAAGAAAAACTAATTCCGTATTAATATATTTCCTATTTATCAAAGAATTATTCTTTTTCAATATTTACCATTCTCTTCAGTTCTTCGGATCAATTTCGAAATTAAAATCAATTCTTAATGGATAATACAATTTTTTTATGAATACATTTTTCTATTTAACCCATAGATGGGACCCTAACAGGTACTACCACTCCGGATCTGAGTGGACCAGGGATCAATGGTGATGAAGGGGTGCTCCACATTCCTCAAACCTTCAAAACTGGAACCTCACCATCAGATAGAGTTTAAGGTCATTCCCGGGACATGTAGACCCTCAGTCCCCGCCTTCTAGCACCCATATGATAAAAAGGGGTTGGGGCTTGCCATAAGGGCAATAGAGTTGGGAAAATCATACAGAATCTTCTTTGTCTGTTGTTTTTATATATATATATATATATATATATATATATATATATATATTATATATTATATTATATTCCAAAGACCCACTTGACTTTAGGTCTATTTTAATTAACTCAAATAAGTAAGAATAAAAGAAAAACTAATTCCGTATTAATATATTTTCTATTTATCAAAGAATTATTCTTTTTCAATATTTACCATTCTCTTCAGTTCTTCGGATCAATTTCGAAATTGAAAAGCAACGAATATATTTAATCGTATTGTAATTATATATATTTTGTTTTTATTCCTACAAAGGGCGCTTTTTGTGAGTACTTAATACCACAGTGATGGAAATTATTATCATTGATTTGATTACCAGCGAGAAAAAGTCCACGAATATATTCTAATTTATACGAGATGATTTTTTTTATACAAACTATTTATCTATCTGCATAGCCTAGAGGAGGCAGCAAGAAACATTGGCCTGCATGTGAACTCTGCTAAAACAGAGTTCATGAGCTTCAGAAAGAAAGGAGACATCTCCACGTTAGACGGTAAGCCCCTTAAGCCAGTAGAACTATTCACATACCTGGGTAGTAATATCTTATCCACAGATAACGATATTAACACACGAATAGGAAAGGCATGGATGGCCACGAACAAATTGTCTGTCATATGGAAATCTGATCTCACTGACAAGCTAAAGTGACATCTCTTCCAGGCTGTAGTCATATCAGTACTGCTGTATGGCTGCACTACCTGGACCCTAACGAGGCGCCTCGAGAATAAGTTAGATGGGAGCTGCACAAGAATGCTGTGAGCAGTCGTGGAAACAGCATCCCACAAGGGAGCAGCTGTATGGTCACCTGCCCCCTATCTCACAGACCATCCGAGTGAGACGGACTAGGCATGCAGGGCACTGCTGGAGAAGCAAGGACGAACTCATAAGCGATGTTCTCCTGTGGAAACCAACACACGGACATGCCAGTGTGGGCCGCCCAGCAAGGACCTACATTGACCAGCTATGTAAATATGCTGGCTGCAGCGAGGAAGAACTCCCTGGGGCGATGAATGATAGGGAAGGTTGGCGAGAGATTGTCATGGATATCCGTGCTGCCTGCATCACATGATGATGATTTATATATATTAATAAGAAGAGTGTAAGTATTTCTACAACCCATTCGATACGGGTAGGATGTAATAAATTAAAAGTAAAGTCGTTGGAGCGGCCTAATGTCGGTATCAGCCAGGGAGTCTATCCCCTTTTCACTAGTACTAGACCAAGGAGATTATTATAGCGTCTGAAGTGGAGAGCCACACCTACTATCAGCTTCTCACTTTACCACACAGATCCCTGTGCTACTCATACGTTGAGTTGGCGAGGGCCGGTATCGAAACAGGGGCCTTGTGGTTCCTAGCCATATGCTCTACCAACTGAGCTAAACCGGCCCCTTGGAGGGCAATGTTTCCCAACGAGGAATCGATTTGCGAGACTATCTTGCTAACAATTACACCACGACGGGACACCCTAGGTATTTACTCAATCCGTTCGGTACGGGTTGGATGTGATATATATATATATATATATTTTACCAACCCCTCCACACGAGCAGGATGCGACACAATGTCAATTTCTTAAGCGGAGTTTAACAGGTTTGAATTCAGAGTTTTCCTTCTCCTAGACCGGTTGCCTAACCAAGGTTAAAGAGCCCAGACTGCCCTACTATTTACCCATAGCTGGAAGGAGAGTAGGATTCATACCTTTCCCAAGGCTATTAGCGCTAAGTGAAATGCAATTACCATGTCCAGGATTTGAACTCGGGGCGACGAGACCATTTCCCATGACTTTAACCATTACACCACGCGCTTCCTACTTGGACGTGATATAACGTCTCAAGTAGAGGACAATGGTTCTCATCAGAGTGAGTGGGCATATAAAAAAAAAAAATGTTGACAACCACTGGTATAGAGTAGGTATACCCAAAATGAAGCTAAACTGTGTTTTTGATAAAATCACTTTAGCCACCCCCCCTACAGAAAATAATTTACTAAAAATCAGGGAATTATGGGATTTTAATGAAATTTTCAGTGTTTATTTATCAATGAATGATCTTTATAATGCATTATTTATTTTATTTCAAAACTTTCTCATTTTTTTCAGGTCACTTAATTTTGACCCCTCCCCCTTATTTTGGGGGCGTAACATTTTGTTCGAGTTGGTCTTATACTGTACTAATTACAGTATAAATAATGAGATAAAAGACCGAAGTTATGAATAAAAACAAAAAAGAAGTTTAACGGTGGCTTTTCTATGAGAAAATAAGTACCGAAAATCGAAAAATTTAAAAAAATAATAAATAATTAATTTTTTGGAGATTTCTTTTTTACTCATTTCTATAATTATTTAATTGGCTATTATCTTATAAAAGAAAAAAATATACATCGATATTTTTTCTGCTTAAAAAGGGGGGGGGGTATATTTTCAATCGAGTTTTTCTTCAAAAAGTATACTTTGATCTAATAAAATAAGGTTTGCATTAAATAGATATTTATTTTTAGAATCTAAAAATATAACATATTAAACTTAACATTAGGATTTTCATATTTTAAATGAATTTTATATATTAATTTTTCATAGAAAAATACTAAATTAAAGTTTTGAAATAAAATAACTGATGCATTATGAAATTCATTAATTGATAAATCAATACTGAAACTTTCATTAAAATCGGATAATTACCTGAGTATAATTTTTGAAGAAAAACTCTATTGAGAATGTAACCCCTCTCCCTTTTAAGCAGAAAAATATCGATGTATATTTTTTTCTTTTATAGGATAATAGCCAATTAAATAATTATCGAAATGAGTAAAAAAGAAGTCTCCCAAAAATTAATTATTTATTATTTTTTTACATTTTATTTTTCGATTTTCGGTACTTATTTTCTCATAGAAAAGCCACCGTAATTTTTTTTTTGTTTCTATTCATAACTTCGGTCTTTTATCTTTTTATTTATACTGTAATTAGAAAACTATAAGACAAACTTATAAGAAAAAAATATTACGCCCTCAACATAAGGAGGGGGGGGGTCAAAATTAAGTGACTTGAAAAAAATGAGAAAGTTTTGAAATAAAATAAATAATGCATTATAAAGATCATTCATTGATAAATAAACACTGAAAATTTCATTAAAATCCGAAAATTCCCTGATTTTTGGTAAATTATTTTCTAGGGGGGGGGGGCTAAAGTCATTTTGTCAAAAACGCATTTTAGGCTCATTTTGCCAGTACCTACGTTAGAAGACTTAAAGTAACCTTCCATCGTAGGTACATGTGTATATAAAATAATCCAGACAAATGTTAAATCTTATGGATCATCCTATAGGCTCTAAGCAAAAGCGTTTGTCCAGTGGAATTGGATCCTTGGTAATCCTCTGATAAAGAATCCTTTGGTTCTTCTGGTAAAGAGTCCTGAGTATTGTAAGTCCCTCCCCAATGAGTGCTAGTAGAACTATGGCCAGTATCAGTGTTTAAGTAGTGTATCAGTCACGCAGTGTTAGATAGCCGACTACTGGACTTCAATAAAACCACAGACATGTGTATATAAAAATATTACCCGTCTTTATTTTCTTCGGTGTGTGGGTGGTGATGGGTGACGAGTGTCCACAATGAAAATGTCTGGGGGCTAAAGTCATTTTGTCAAAAACGCATTTTAGGCTCATTTTGGGTATAGCTAGTTTTAACATTAAGCAAAAAAATCTATCGAGTGACAGCTCGTAACTGGGATATCTCGTAAGTTAGGGTACTCCTAAGACAAAGGTACTACCGTCTTTGCTCCATCCTTCCGCCTCTGGAAGAATGTGACGCAAAGTCAATTTTTAAACAGAGTTAAGCTTGTTTTCCTTCTCATCGCACGCGTTACATCAGATAGAAACGACAAGTCCAACAAAGAAACAGAAAAGAAAACGACATGTCAACACTTGTTGGGTTATTTTATGCCGAACACATTTTGTTTTATTCATTCTTAATGGATATTCAATTTTAATTCTTTTTTAGAAATTAGAAGAAATAGTACACCTTTGTTTGTTGGTTTGATTTTACGGCATGTCAACTCTTAATGGGTTATTTTATGTCTGACATTCTGTTTTATTCTTAATGGGTATTCAATTTCTTTTCTTATTTAAACTCAATTTTTAAAACTTTGATCTATTCAATCTACAGATGGGACCTTGAAAAAATTAGAAGAAAGAATACAATTTCGTTAGTTGGTTGGTTGGATTTTACGACATGTCAACTCTTGTTGGATTATTTTATACCGAACACATTTTGTTTTATTCATTTTTAATGGATATTCAATTTTAATTCTTTTTTAAATTCATTTTTTAAACAAAAAAAATTAAACGTTGATCAGTTTAAGCCACAGATGGGACCCGGAAAAAAATTAGAGGAAATCATACAATTTTGCTGAAGGTTGGATTTTACGGCATGTCTGCTCTTGGAATATTATAATGCCGAAGACTGAAATCGGCTAGGATACTGAGGAGAGTCCTGGAGACTTGCCATGGAGCTGAAAAAGCGCGGAAAATTACTTATTTGCAGCCAGTAAAAGTAAAAGTAAAGTCGTCGGGGTGGCCTAAAGTCGGTTTCAGCAAGACAGCGAAGGAGTCTATCCCCTTTTCACTAACGTTAGACCAAGGAGATGGTAATGTTGTATTGTCCTCGCCCGGAAGATGGAACTTCCGGCTGAGGGACAAAGAGAAAGATAAAAATGCGTAGGCGTGTCGTCACTACAAAAGCGAGAGGTTAAACAGTCAGCGGTCAGTAGGGACAGTCAGACAGGAGACGGCGAACAGAGCACAAGGAGTCTGACCGCCGACACGGGCCATCGCTGCCAGCGGGCAGTGGGGTTCAGCACCCCTTTACCTCACCATCCCAGCAGCAGTAGGAGTAGTCATTGTCAACCCTTGGGCAGTTCCCATTGTCAACGCTCGCCACCCAACACGTATCACCGATGAGAAAAATAAAGTCAAACCTCCTATACTCATGTGTCTCTACGCCGACTACTAAACTACCCGCGGTATACCAGCAACGTATACGATTCAACGTGAGTTTGAAAAGGCCAGTATATAACATATACGATTTAGTGCCGGTAAAGAGGCGCTATGCAACAGTATTTGCGCCTACCATGAGCTCCTTACTTTACCACTCAGATACCTGTGCTAGCCAAGGTATCTTTGTATTTGCTCCATCTTTCCGCTCCTGGAAGAATGGGACGCCAAGTCAATTTTCAAACAGAATTAAGCTTAATATTATCTGCATTATTCGGACTATTGTCCCCATCATCATTATTTCGTTATTTGTACAACGTTTCGGCCGATATGCCCTCCGGCCTTCTTTAGGTATTTCTTGTCGGACTCGGGAAATTTCTCGGATGAAGATGGGGACAATAGTCCGAATAATGCAGATAATACTAATCATCAAGCCTCATCTGATACATTCAGGGAAATAGAGTTAAGCTTGTTTTCCTTCTCATAGCAAGCGTTACATCAGATAGAAACGACAAGTCAAAAAAAAAAAAAGAAAAGAAAAAGAAAAGTAGAGGACTTCAAACACTGATTTTCAAGGCAAGCATGTGGAATATGAGAATCTGTAGCCATTGTACGATCGACGAAGCGAGTGTATTTATTAATGCCCATTTGACGTGCATAAGTTCCCAGCGGGTTTTCATGAATTGTCTATATCGCCTGATTATGACAATGCGATATATGAGTTTGACAGCAACATATGAATAACGAGAGGCTCGACTCGACGGTGAGGGAATATCGAGAAGTGATGAATCAAAAAACGAGGAAAGTGAGGAATTTCTCAAGAACAAAATGTCTACCAATCAGCATCACGTGACGCTGCCAAATATGAATGTCAAATAATTGAAATTTTCGAAACCAAATGATTAGATTCTGTCGGGGTTGATAATGTAGGTATCAGCTTTCACTGTAACTCATGGCTTGCGTCCTTGGTATGACGTTAAACTATTTCTAGTAGTGGGGTTCCAATTCTTGAGCTCTGGGGAGTGTGGAGTACCGTTTCCTTGACATCACTTGTCAACTAATTGAAAAATTGGAAACCATTCTGCGATTCCCGTTTCTGTGGTTGAAGCAGACACAGAATTGTGATGAATACTGTGTGTGAGGTTGGGTTGGGGAAGGGCACCGGTTTACAAAGAAATTGAGGCAAGCACAAAAATAGCTTGTTTTANGTTTAACCTAATTTGGGGTGCAGCTGAATTCAGATTTGAAGGTGAGGTTACCTCCAATGCATTTATGTAGTAAAATCACTTCCAATGCATTTATGTAGTAAATTACTTCCAATGCATTTATGTAGTAAAATCACTTCCAATGCATTTATGTAGTAAAATTACTTCAATGCATTTATGTAGTAAAATTACTTCAATGCATTTATGTTAGTAAAATCACTTCCAATGCATTTATGTAGTAAACACTTCCAATGCATTTATGTAGTAAAACTTTAATTCAATGCATTTATGTAGTAAAATCACTTCCAATGCATTTATGTAGTAAAATTATCCAATGCATTTATGTGAGTAAAAATCACTTCCAATGCATTTATGTAGTAAAATCACTTCCAATGCATTTATGTAGTAAAATTACTTCCAATGCATTTATGTAGTAAAATCATTTCCAATGCATTTATGTTAGTAAAATTACTTCCAATGCATTTATGTAGTAAAATCACTTCCAGTGCATTTATGTAGTAAAATCATTTCCAATGCATTTATGTAGTAAAAATTACTTCCAATGCATTTATGTAGTAAATCATTTCCAATGCATTTATGTAGTAAAATTACTTCCAATGATTTATGTAGTAAATTACTTCCAATGCATTTATGTAGTAAAATTACTTCCAATGCATTTATTGTAGTAAAATTACTTCCAATGCATTTATGTAGTAAAATCATTTCCAATGCATTTATGTAGTAAAATTACTTCCAATGCATTTATGTAGTAAAATCATTTCCAATGCATTTATTGTAGTAAAATTACTTCCAATGCATTTATGTAGTAAAATCACTTCCATGCATTTATGTAGTAAAATTACTTCCAATGCATTTATGTAGTAAAATACTTCCAATGCACAATTTATGTAGTAAAATCACTTCCAATGCATTTATGTAGTAAAATCACTTCCAATGCATTTATGTAGTAAAATACTTCCAATGCATTTATGTAGTAAAAATCACTTCCAATGCTTTATGTAGTAAAATCACTTCCAATGCATTATGTAGTAAAATTCACTTCCAATGCATTTATGTAGTAAAATTACTTCCAATGCATTTATGTAGTAAAATCACTTCCAATGCATTTATGTAGTAAAATATTAATGCATAGTATAAAATCACTTCCAATGCATTTATGTAGTAAATTATCCAAGCATTTATGTAGTAAAATCACTCCAATGCATTTATGTAGTAAAATTACTTCCAATGCATTTATGTAGTAAAATCACTTCCAATGATTTATGTAGTAAATTACTTCCAATGCATTTATGTTAGTAAAATTACTTCCAATGCGTTTCTGGAAATTGCTTGTTTAATTGCAATGGTTTACAAAGAAATTGAGGCAAGCACAAAAAATAGCTGTTTTTAACCTAATTTGGGTGTTTACCATCGAAACAACAGCATCGTTGAAATCAGCTGGAATACTCAGAAGAGTCCTGGAGACCTGAGGAGACTTGCTTTCTCTCAGACTCCAGTGAAAGACCATCAGCTAATGCTGATGTGAAAACTCAAAAGGAGTAAAGAAGAAGAATATTTATTCAGATTTGAAATCCGTTTTTACTCATCACCTCTAGTTTTTTTAGATATGCATACTGTACATTTTGTACACATACTGTACATAAAGGCGTATATGCATTCAGGTTAATTTCTAATATTGTGTGACTTATGTCTTCTTTTTTAGTTATTATGCAATAAATGTAAGTGGTAGCATTACATTATATATATATATATAGCTATATATCAAGACGGATTTTGGCAGTTAAGCGTAGCCAACACGTCTCAATTCAACAGCCAGTAATGCACTGGAACTCAGCGCAGGTGGATGTCGTCCCTCGTTAACGATCTTTTGGTATATATTTGTTTTACAATTCCCAACGACCCATATTTTATTGTTTCAAACGACGCATATTATATGATGAGAGACTTCTGCTGGATGCTCTTGCAAGATATCCCGGAGGCAAAATACAGCAGATCATCTAAGAAAATACACTTCTAACTGTCTGCGGTACTATGAATTGTGTGACATTGTGTCATCCAAGTATATTTATTCCGTCAATGTTCTTTTATCTATCCTGTTTCATCTGTAATAAGCTGCTGCAACTGTTGAAATAAGCACGTATAACTCTGTATAATACTAAAATGAGACTATTTAAAAGACAGAAAACTAGAGGTAATAGAGC
Organism: Doryteuthis pealeii; assembly: GCA_023376005.1. NCBI lineage: Eukaryota > Metazoa > Mollusca > Cephalopoda > Myopsida > Loliginidae > Doryteuthis > Doryteuthis pealeii. The sequence continues at coordinate 43,978,694 of CM042180.1, read as the reverse complement.
AAAACTGTTTATAAATTTGAATTCAGCACACCCAAAATTAGTAAAAGACACCTATTCACATTCTCGCCTCAGACAAAAAATATTTTTTAAACAGTGTTATCAGGAATACTTCTCATGTGGTGGTCGGGGGAGACAACTGTAACTCCCTTTACATCAATGGCTTGCATTTTTACTCAGATTTATTCCAAATCCATGTTCTATTGACCAAGTAAATAGACCGTTGCACACACACATAACTCATATATATAAATATATATATATATATATATAATATATATATATATATAAATATATATATATGAGGTAGGTAGAAGGATGGTGAACAAGAAATGAAAACTCAAAACAAATCAGATAGTTGAAACGTTTCGTCCGATTTATACGGACATCATCGGTCAAATGATTTTTATAAAAAATTTCAATAAAAATCATTTGACCGATGGTGTCCGTATAAATCGGACGAAACGTTTTCAACTCTCTGATTTGTTTGAGCTTTAATTCTGTTCACCATCTTTCTACCTACTCTTACTGTGGGATTCTACTACATCCATCCTATCTCCATATATATATATAAATATATATATATTATAATATATATATATAATATATATATACTATTAGTGTGGGATGTCACTGTTTCAGCTTTTACATGGAACGGGTGCAAATTGCAGTATTATGGTAGAGTGCTCAATATAAAATAGAGCTGTTATATAATATATAAAATAAATATATAGAGTTTTACATATCTATTCATTTGGTGACAAAAGGAACAGTCACAACCATTTTGGTTTCATGCGTCAACAATCATCAGGTGAACTTGTTTCAAATCATGTTGACGCATGAAACCAAAATGGTTGTGACTGTTCCTTGTCACAAATAAATAGGTATGTAAAACCTTTATATATATATATGTATATGAGGTAAAATAAGGAATGAAAGACTACTCCTAACCAAATGAAATGAAATAATAATAATAGAAAAAAATGTAACTTCGGGCCAGCTGGATTTCTGTGTGACCCCTATGCCTCTTTTAAGGCGCTGGAGAATTCTGCTGGTTCCTGTATCAGCAATCTTGAATTTCACCTGCTAGATTCGTTCACATTCATTTTGCATTTCTTGTCATGCGTTGAACTTTGAGACCTAGCTTCCGCAAAGGTATGGTCATGTCGAGTGTTTCGGTTGTTAATAACTGCTTGGTGAGCTTCTTCTTCTCTTCCAGTAATTGATGAATGTATTGTGCCTATTCGTCAAACGACTCTAGGTGTTTTCCTCTTGGTGGTGCCGAAGATACTCTTTGCAAAGAGTATACTGCATTCATAGTTCGATTTTTGGTTGAGACCTTCTTGTGTTGGAGAAAAAAATAGATTGATCAGGGCTGCCAAACGTGTTCTAGAGTTACTTGGAAAAAATTCGGTTTTACACACGCGCACACACACATCCACTCACACATACACACACACACACACACACAGATATATATATACATTATATTTGAAATTATATAATATATATATATATATATATATATATTACTTAACATCTTTCATTTTGTCCCTCACAAAACATTCCTTAACAGTGTCCTGAAGGTTTAACCGAAATACGTAAGTATTACACAATAAAATTGTTTTCCCCTGATCATAACATCCCGTGTTTGTTATATTTTGAAAATATTTTCTTCTCATATATAAATATATATATTATTATCTTCTATAATTATCGAATTTATGCGATATTCCCATTGGAATTGCCTTCAAGCAAAAATACAAATAT